>NMUC01000031.1:0-263471 GCA_002319055.1 Knufia petricola | reverse complement strand
GTTGTGGAATAGTGGGTCTGGGTATCATTTGTTAATTGTAATCCGAAGAAAGTAGCATTTATCGGTTTCCGGGGGCCGCCAGTACAGAATTAGGGCTATTAAGTGGTTACAGCCGCCTTCAGCCAGGATAAAATCACTTTGTGAACAGTCATTTACGCGACCCATTATTCCACAACTTATTGTTGTTTGCGATCGAGGCCTGTACCATGTATCTGCTATCTTATCCACATAAGTACAGTGTTCGTGGCTCTCACTCAGTTGAGAAGAGCAACAGCGGACTCTAATGCGCTACTCTTTCGCTTCGTCCAGCTGTGTCTCTGTATGAGGATATATCGAAGGTTCATCATTGTCGTCATGTATAAACACAAAGCATCACTAAATGTACTTTGTACCATTGAAGCATTCCGCGGTCGCTTGGGACACCGTTATCCGACCCTGTTGGCAGTCAGTCAACGAATAGTTCGGCTAGTGGTGTTGACCCTGTATCGTTACTGCACTGTACACCTGACCCTCGCCTTAGATTACACGTAGACTGATATGGTGGAAGTCGGAACCGCACAGTTTCAAGATCGCATAGCACGAACTATCCTTGAACTCTTTCCTCGCCATCTGCCACTTACAAGACCTGTCTTCCTGCGACCCCTTCGCAACAGCAACTTCATTGCTCAATTCTTGTCGAGGACCACATTTGCGATAACACCAACGAAGCGGGCAACAATATCTTGAACAAGTCTAGGTGGGGATTTCTCATCCAGAGAGACCCCATCTTTTTGGAAAACATCCTGCCTTACCGCTCCTTCAGTCGATGTACAGTCTTGTAGGTGTACCTAGGTAGTCATCCAGGCACATGATCTCACAGCCTATACATGGTCCAAGCCGCGTCTACCTCAAACATGGCAACCTCACAACCCCGCCAACCCACCAAGATCACTATGCCATCTGTTGCGCCACCACAGACTCGACAGCGAGCCTGGCATTCGCACATCACGATTGATCTGTTGTTCTACGTCCTAGGTAGATCAGTCTTCCACCCCGCGATCGTCTTCATCTTCTGGCTATGTCTCGCAGCGGTCCCGCCACACCACCATAGACACCCTCTGGGGAACCCCACGCTATACTACGCTAGCTTCTTGTTATTCGTCCGGCTGTGCATGCTGCTGAACCACCGGATAACCAACGGTCCAGCACGGAAGGTTGACTGGGATCAAGAAGTCGTGGTGATCACCGGAGGTGCTACGGGTCTAGGCCGAACAATTGCAGAACTGCTCCTCATCAAGCACAAAGGTGTCAAAGTGGCCGTGATAGACGTCAAAGAGGCAGACGAGACAGCTCGAGCATGGATGCGAACGGGTGGAGAATTTGAAGGCCGCCTCTCATGGGAATGCATTGATGTCCGTAACAGTGCTGCCGTGAAGATCATCGCAGGGCGGATTAAGGAGGACCTAGGCATGCCCACTACGGTTGTGAACAACGCTGCGATGGCCGTTAACGGGCTGCCGCTGGTAGCAGGAGGCTATGAAGCTGGGCTTACGAGCCAGCAAGCCGAACGAACACTCATGGTCAACAGCACGGGCAACTTCAACACACTACTCGTATTCCTTGGGGATCTAATGCGCAGCGCAGAAAGTGGCAAAGGTGCAACCATCGTCACTGTCTCCTCACTCCTTGCACATCTCAACCCTGCAAGGTTGGCGGATTACAACGCGTCCAAAGCAGCGTTGTCATCGTTGCACCAAACGCTTACCCACGAGATTGCCAGGAATCCAGACGAGCGAATCAGGAATGGAGTGAAGACTGTGCTAGTTGAACCAGGACAGATTCATACACAGCTGTTCGCGGACATCACGGAAGTGCCGTGGTATGCCAACTTCTTCGGGCCGATACTCGAGGTGAATGAGGTGGCCAAAGCAATTGTGCAACAGCTAGAAAGCGGGGAGAGCGGCGTGATTAGGATACCGTTCTACTCGAAATGTATGCCGATGTATGCCGTTATGCCGGGCAGCATGCAGAAGTTCATGAGATGGTTTAGTGGAATTGACAGGGCAATTGTGCCTAGCAAGAAGAAGAGGTAAGCGACTGTGAGAAAGTCAGGAATGATGCTAGATCTTGTAGATAGGATTCTGTAGCATTTGATGAGAGCAGTAGCTTCTGAACAGACGGGCAATATGTAGAGTTTCTGGAAGTGCCAGTGTTTAGAAACACCCTCGCGCAACGCCTACATCTGTATTGTAGATAATTGCTTGAATACTTGGCATGTTGTGGCAATATTGATTGCAATGCGAAAATCTAGACCAACCTTGGATTCCTGGGATCTGGCTATGGCATGACAGCCGACCCAGGATGTTGGCCCTGGCAGCTGTTTGTATGCCTTTTACCAAGTATAGCTGGTTGGCTAGCGAGTGCCGACCTTCTGGTCTAGTGATCCAGCCATTGATCGGATTGTGTGAAGCTGGATAGCTCGATGTGCAAACGGGGCTGATACCTCGGACCAGAATCCGCACACTCTACAGAACAGCGTTCCCCTCGCAGTCAAAAGGCAGCTTATTCTCCTGACGTTGAAAGCCTTGCTTGACAATTCACTTCGCAGCCAAGACATCGACATCCAGCTCTTCCATAACCTGCAGCACCACACCTAGTGACTCCATGAAGCCGTTGACAGCGACCCGGAGCATGCGGTTGGTGGTGGCTTTGTACTCTGTCCTCAAGATGCTCTGCTCGCCTTGACCCTCATTAGCGACGAGCGAGAACTGCCTACGTACAAGCG
Organism: Knufia petricola; assembly: GCA_002319055.1. NCBI lineage: Eukaryota > Fungi > Ascomycota > Eurotiomycetes > Chaetothyriales > Trichomeriaceae > Knufia > Knufia petricola. The sequence continues at coordinate 260,707 of NMUC01000031.1, read as the reverse complement.
GAGACAATTCTGCATCGACTTGAAGGGCTCGAAGGGCTGTAGAGGCTAGTCTGTGGTCAGGAAGGGGTACGTCAACAGAACTAAGACAAGGTCAGAAATAGATTGACGCGAGGCACGAAGCAAGGTAAACATTGGGCATACAGCGAGCAAGGAAACTCCGGATCCAGCGTTTGAGCCATGAGTTCACGGATAGATGTCGCAACAGGGTGAGGCGTAACTATGATCGCATGGAGGTCGCGATGCTAGGCTCGAGCATCGACAAAGGCGAGATTGATCGTGTGCTGAGGCAATCGATAGTTGATACGATGATGCATGAGTTATTGGTCGAAAAAGTGATGGTTTAGCTTGTTTTGTGGATCCCCTCGAGCTGGTCGTGGAGGGCAGCTCGAAAAGGGTCTGTCGGAAGGAGCGGTGGGCGTGGTTACCCGTAGCAACGGGGCGTCCGCCCAAACAGCACGAAACGACCCCCCTGCCTAACACATTAAACCTACCTTTATGACCTTATGCTGCACATCACACATCGTATTCCTCTACCATACCGCCGTCAACTCTTACTCCCCCAACATCGTTCGCTTGCTGTCGCATCGTTCTGCTCAACTATTAGTGTCGCATGGCGCCCTCAACATCTCACTCGGCCAACTACGGTCAAGGTATGACAAACACGCAAGCTCGAGGTCAATGGCGCCGCTAACCACCCACCACAGTGATTGAATACATCGAGAACAGACTATACCTTGCCTCATACACCCATGCTCCCAACCAGAACACGCCCTTCCCCTACCCAGCAGAGACGCGTAGATCACCACACAAAAGATCATCGCGCGCGCAAAGAGGGCCAACGCCAGTTGACGCAGCAGCACGACCACAGCCCGTCTACTTCACAATCGACGACACCCTGCTATACAATGCCTTTCATGCAGACTTCGGCCCACTGCACATTGGTCACCTGTACAGATTCGCCGTCATTTTCCACGAAATTCTTGGCGACCCAGCAAACAATGACCGAGCTGTCGTCTTCTGGAGCAGAGCCGATTCACGAAGCAGAGCAAACGCTGCCTGTCTTGTCGCATGCTACATGGTCATGATCCAAGCCTGGCCACCGCACCTAGCTTTGGCGCCCATCGCCCAGGCCGATCCACCATACATGCCCTTCCGGGACGCCGGATACAGTCAAGCTGACTTCATGTTGAGCATCCAAGATGTTGTCTATGGTGTCTGGAAAGCTAAAGAGGAGGGTTTGTGCGAGCTCAAGAACTTCAACCTCGAAGAGTAAGCTGCCAACCGTCGCCTTCCTGGACATGTGCTGACAATCACAGATATGAACGCTACGAACGAGTAGACCAAGGCGACTTCAACTGGGTGTCCCCGGACTTCCTCGCTTTCGCCTCGCCACAATCACATCAGATTGCCCCGATACCCATCACTTCGCCAGAGTACTCGAACTTGCCCTCATGTGTACCGGAGCTTCCCTCGGCAGATATCTCGCAACCATTCAAGAACGTCCTTGCCCATTTCGTCGACAGAGATATTGGCCTCGTTGTCAGGCTGAACTCGGAGCTCTACTGCCCCACGTACTTCACCGCTCTCGGCATTCAACACATCGATATGATCTTTGAAGATGGCACTTGCCCAGCTCTCCCGGTCGTCAAGAAGTTCATCAGGTTGGCGCACAACATGATCCAGAAGAAGAAAGGCATTGCCGTGCATTGCAAAGCCGGCCTGGGACGAACGGGCTGTCTCATTGGAGCTTACCTCATCTACCGCTACGGCTTCACTGCTAACGAAGTTATCGCTTTCATGCGCTTCATGAGACCCGGCATGGTCGTCGGTCCACAACAGCACTGGCTGCACCTGAATCAGGGTCAATTCAGAGAGTGGTACATTGAAGACCAGCTCAAGATGAAGCTCGAACTTGCCAAACCATCAACGCCGAAGCAAGTATCGGCAAAGACACCCCTCCGACACACGAGCAACACACAAGTGGCCACTCCTCCTAACAAGTCGAGTGTTGCACGATCGGCGCTGGGCGAAATCGACGGCAATGACGTGTACGATTCAAATACCTGCCAAGACGAGAACCTCCCAGCACCGACCCCTGGTCAGCCACGGAAATACGCAAGAATGGACTCGAGAAATCATCCTTACTCTCGCTCGACATCCGGAGCTTTGGGCAGCAGCCCACGCCGGAGTGTATCACATACCGTTACCACAAGAACAGAAACTGTGAGCATATTCGAAGACGATGCGCCAGCTCCAGTATCCCCAGTCCGTGTTCCCAAGACACGAAGCCCAAGCAGGCGCAGTGGTGGTGAGGACAAGACAAAGGTCCGGAAGGCGTCAGGCAGAGTCGGCAGCCTTAGAGGTGTAAAAGAAGTATAGTGCTGCGTTCCAAGGAGTCTCTGGGTTTAGCATGATGTTGTTTGCTTCAAGGGTATGAGGCATGAGATTTGGTGTTCCGCAAAGCATGGTGTTCTGACGCATAGCATAGCATAGTGTAGCATGGAGTATGGCGTTGCCTGGAACAAGGGAGCGGAGGCAGGTGACCTCGACGCATCAACGGCAAAAATGGGTATTGATGAAGCATATCATGAGCATGATACATACGGTGTTAGTCAAGATAGATTCAAGACGACTGTATGAATAGCATGGAATCTGATGTTTGATCGAAGTGTTTTTATCCCGCTTCTTCGTCTCCCAGGACCTCTCAATCGCCATCTCTGCTGACGCTGCTCTACTTGTTCTGTTCAATAGCCCTTGCCAACAGATCCGTGTCGAGGTAGGCGCGTACCTTGTCGATCTTCCCACTGCCCCCAAACCTCACGATCCAGCAATATCGCATGTCGTAAGTCATACCATTCTTGCATGTGGCGTCGATCGCTTCCAACTCAACCGTTGCCTGATTGTCCTCTCCTCCTCCAACCACATTGATGGGTCTAAATCTCAATGGCCCTCCAAGCACCTTGTTGTTTAAGATTTGAATCGTGGCATCGAGAAACTCCTGCTTTGAGCTGTAGCTGCCACTCATGGGTGTGTGGCCAACAATCCACCAGTCCACGTTGTCCTCCACATGGGTGAAAAAGTCCTTTTGCGTGTCTGGTGAAGACAATTTATTGAAGAGGTCGGCGATTGCTTCACGATTTGGCGCCATAGTGACAGTGACTTATGCTTACTTTGTCCTGAGATGGCTGATATTAGGTTGGTGTTGACTGGTATTCACCAAGCTTAACAGGAGCGAACGCTATACCACTGCTCCTTGGCCTTCCGAGGTCAGTATGGTTATGGGGTCTCTCCCTACGTCACCAGTGAACACAAAACCAGACCTCGGGCACACGAGAGCTTCCACTACTTGTCCACTACTCGCCAACTTCATCTACAGAATCACCAACACCTCGCAAGCCAGTCGAGTTTGGAATTGTGAATAAGCTCTCCCTTCACGTGGTTGGAGATAACCACCAGAGGTATGTGGAGAACTTCCCCACCTTGTGACCGACGCACAAGAGTAGACGCGGATGAACACCAACAGCTCGTTCGAAACGATGCCGAACCCTAAGATTGCACTTGCCGCCAACCATGCCGCACACTATCTCCATTGTATGCCCCGATCATCAGATGTCTCGGGTTTTCTCCCGGACAGCATCAAGGTAGATTATTGATTGTGGGCTTGGATCAGTATCCTTTGTCGAGTTCCTCAGGGCAGTCGATAGCAGCAGGCCGTCCCTAGAGCCAGCATCTGTAGTCGAACATAGACTCTTTACACCACCTTCGAGCTCAAAAGCCTGTTCAGGAATCCCATTGCAGTCTCGCCAAGATGGGCTCAACAACAAAGAATACCTACACCACGAGCTTTGCCTTCTTCGAGGCACTTTGGGAGGCCGACATAACCCATGTCTTCGTCAATCTGGGCTCAGACCATCCCTCAATCATCGAGGCGATGGTCAAAGGCGCAAACGAGAAGAAAGCGAACTTTCCCCGTATCATCACCTGCCCAAACGAATGGTAGCTCTTTCTATGGCAGATGGCTTCGCTCGCCTGACACGGAAACCACAATGCGTGATCGTACACGTTGATGTCGGAACCCAGGGTCTAGGGGCAGCCGTCCATAACGCTTCCTGTGGCCGTGCGCCAATCCTCATCTTCGCTGGCCTGTCACCAATCACAATTGAAGGCGAGTATCGCGGTAGCAGGACCGAGTACATTCACTGGATTCAGGATGTTCCCGATCAGAAGCAGATTGTTTCTCAGTACTGCAGATACACCGGTGAGATCAGGTTCGGCCGGAACGTTAAGCAAATTGTCAATCGAGCACTCCAGTTCGCCACGTCTGACCCACCTGGACCAGTCTACCTCTACGGGACTCGTGAAGCAATGGAAGAAGAAATTGAACCATATCAGCTCGATCAGGCTCAATGGCAGAAGGTGTCACCTGCCGCTTTACCTGCCGATGCCGTGGAATCTATCTGCTCGCTTCTAGCCAATGCTCAGTCCCCTTTGCTAATAGTGGGCTACACCGGCCGGAACGAAGATTCTGTCTCCGCAGCGGCCCAACTCGCAGACCATATACCCGCCCTTCGAGTCCTCGATACAGGCGGTTCAGACATGTGTTTTCCAGCCAACCACCCAGCTTCTCTCGGGCTTCGCTACGGCGTCGAAGAGCAGATCACGAAAGCTGACGTAATACTAGTCATGGACTGTGATGTGCCGTGGATACCAACACAATGCAAGCCACGTTCTGATTGCAAAATCGTCCACCTCGACATCGACGTCCTGAAACAACAAATGCCAGTCTTCTACATCCCCGCCATACTCCGTTACAAGACAGACTCGTATACGGCACTTACCCAATTAAATGACCATCTCGCCTCCAACGATAAACTCCAATCCCTCCTGAAAGACTCCGCACACACCTCCGCCCGTGACGCCCGACAACAGTCCTGGCAAAAACGCCGCGACGCAATTGCCGAACTAGCCAAACTTCCTCCTCAAGACCAACATTCCAAAACGGCAATCGCGCCCTCCCAAATGGCCAGCGCCCTCAGATCCTCCGTCCCATCCGACACGATCTTCGCCGTCGAAGCCGTGACCCTAACAGGCTTCATCGCCGACCAGATCTCTCCCGTCCTCCCCAAGACGTGGATCAACTGCGGCGGCGGCGGCCTCGGCTGGTCCGGCGGCGGCGCCCTAGGCATCAAGCTAGCGAGCGACTACTACTCCAGCTCGCCACCCAGCACATCCAACACAAATAAAGGCAAATTCGTCTGCCAGATCGTCGGCGACGGAACCTTCCTCTTCAGCGTGCCCGGCTCCGTCTACTGGATCGCCCAGCGGTACAACATCCCCATCCTGACCATCGTGCTCAACAACAAGGGCTGGAACGCGCCCCGAAAGAGCCTGCTGCTCGTCCACCCCGAAGGCGAGGGCTCGAAAGTCGACAACAAAGCGCTGAATATCTCGTTCGAGCCCACGCCGGATTTCAGCGGGATCGCGAAGGCGGCGGCCGGCGGCCGCTGCTGGGCCGGCACCGTGCGCACGATAGAGGAATTGCTGCGCGAACTCCCCAATGCGGTGAAAGCGGTCAAGGACGATGGCGTATGTGCTGTGCTGGAGGTCAAGTTGGGCGACGATCTGAATGACATGACGAAGGAGGACATGACAGACAAAGTCAAGGCTGCGAGTAGCGGGTAGCTAGGTAGCGTTCAGGAGATCACCAGTTTAACACTTGCCAGCGTGTTCATCTCAGCCAAGCACTTTTGGAGCATTTTTTTTTGGAAGTCGCTGGTGCTTGGAGACAAAAATAAAAGGATCAGCTTGTCGCTTTGATGCAATAGGATACCTCCGGTATATTTCTTGCGTTGATCGCTCGAAGGCCATAGTCTAGGCCAACTCTGTGCGTGGTACAATGTCAAGATATCAAGATGTCCAATGGACTTCCATGCTCCAGGTCACGGCTACTTAGAAGACGAAGCAAATGCGTTGCAAATACAGTCCATTCGGGTGTGGGATAGGAGAGAAGTAAGAGTTCTGCTATGTACTGGAAATGCTTCGTAAATGATGTGCAGCTCGTGTTTCATCCATATATGATGCAATCATCAAATGTTCGTCTCGACGTGACCTTCCAAGCTCCAGAGTTCACTAGCCCATCAGCATTGCATAGAACAAGCTCAGATACAGTGGCATGTCAAGCTCATTCAATGAATATGCCTTCGGAGTCAGGGAGCTCATCCAGCAGCTCGACAGTCTTCATCATATCCTCTTCCATTCCAACGCCAGAATCAGGGTATGAGGACCCGTGCTGTGACCGGCACATCTGTAGTGACTCCGATTTTTGCGCCATAGCTCCGCCTCCTCCCCAAGAATGTCGGTCAGACTCTAGCATGTACGGCGACTGTCCACCTCTTACACAACCGTTACCACCGCATTTGATGTTGTCAATGTCGGCCAGCTGACGAGGGTCAAAATCGAATTCCAGCGTTCGTGGAATGGGAATAATTCGTGGATCTTCGTGTCGGTACTTGCGGTCCGTTCGCCATGCATCTGGATGCAAGGTCTTAGGTACAACCTCACCGGCACTTTCGTCCGTCGTAGCGGGATCATGTTGTCTTTTCGGTTCAAAGAGGCAAACATCACCAGGTTGTGGAGTGGGTGGTGGCGATTGTATGTCCGTCGTTCCAATGGGCTTTTCATCGTCAGTCATGGGCACAAAGGTCACAACGCAGGGATTCAAACTCTTTGAGGGAGATAGAAGATCGTTCCACGAACCTTCTGCTGCAGAGTCTCTTCGGACAGAGGTTTCTGCATCTTTGGCGATTGTCATATTTGGTACCAGCTGAGATGACGGTGTTGGCTGGGGTCTGTCAAAGAACGCTAGGCGTTGCTTTCGAACGAAGTCAGCGACATCATCGGTGGATGGCGCAGGTCGGCTTGTAGAGAGCTGGTTCGAGAGAGCCTGAACAGCCCGCATGCTGCGCTCGTCAATACCTTTACGCTGTTGAGGGGTAGCAGCCACGACTGGGTTGCTTTGTGCTTCTCTGAGCCTGCTCATTGTGTCCTGCTCGAACAGAGTAAGTAAGGTGTCAACTCGTCTTGTTTCGGCGTGTGATTTTCTGGCCTCGATAATTTTGAGGATAGCCCTGTAGATGGGTTCAGCATTACCGACGCCACCACGTGGCAGCTCGACGCCCATGAAATACTTCTTTATCTCGTGATTCAGCCGATCTTGTTCCGAGGGGGTTCGAATGGGATTATGAGGATATAAGCTGTTGAGACGTCCGAAGACACTAGCTTCGTGCGTTGTCTCCTGCCATGTCTTATCGATCATACCTTCATCCCTCCATTGCAGCCATCTACCCACACTGCTGGCGATGGGCCATCTGATTGGCGCAGCCCCAACTTGGACGTCCCTTTCAGCTTGGCGCGTGGGAGGAGGCACTGCAGGAGCCCCTCCGTTCGACGTTGAGGCATACATCTGTTTATGCAACACCGCAAACGCACTGGGGTCTTCTACGCCCGTGGTTTCGGGTTCCTTCAATTGCCGGCTTGGACGGTCTTGCCCTATGTCTGCGGCAGTATCGTCCTTCAAGCGTCCGTCAGGTTTCTGTGTCACGTTCGAAGGACTGGACTGCCTGTTTTCGTGATTGGTCATGCGGTGTTCAAGTAGTCTCTCAATCGCTTGTTGCATCTCGGTAAAGGCATTCCTGCGCTCATCATCGTCCATAGCTGCCCGGGGGTATGGCAGTCCCAGGAAGAAGGTGTCGAGCTCAGTGTTCATGCGCTCGATGTTAGCGAGCGTCTTCTCACTGTCATAGGGGAACAACCTGCACAGCTTTTGGCTTAGACTATTGTCTTCTGGATCGTGTTTCCATATTCCATCCTTGATTTGGCGATCACGCCATCGAAGCCATGACCCAGTATCTGTGTTGGTAGACCACAGGATATCTGATCCTACTATCCAGTCCTCTGCTGGTTTCGTGAAGTAGCCTTCAGACTGCCACTGACTACTAGAATCCGCAGTGACATCCACAAGCACCTTGTCGGATTCTGCCGCGTGGTGTAAAGGCTCCGCTGGAAGTTTAGGGTAGTATGAGTCTTTGTACTGCTCTTCCAATCTCCTGTTCATCTGGGCTAGTTCTTCTTTGGTCATCAACTTGTTGTAGGGAAACCTGGCGTGGAGGCGTCCTTCATGATTTGCAGTAGGAGGTTTGAATGTCCCTGCTCGTATTCTCTTGTCGCGGTTCAAGAGCCACAATCCCGCTTTGCTCTTGGTCGTCCACTCAATATTCTCGCCTACACAATCAGAGCTGTAGGACTGCTCGGGCGTCTGTGCATGATGGCAATTGGTCGGACTGTCTGCGATTACAGACTTCGGCGAGCTAGGCCGAATGATATCTTTCGCATGATTGAGGATGTTTCCCGTGTTTTCAGATACTGCTTTGAAGTCATGGCTTTGCTCAGTTGTCTGCTCTTGACGACTGTCCAAATACGAGTCAGGAACACCGGAAATCTGCGCTTCGGGATGAGAGGGCTCTGTAGTATCTTCTTCTGGCATTCGTTTCCCAGTTTTAACTACCGCCGCTGACAAATCCCAGCTCACGTTCTGAGCCTGCCGGGATTTCTGTCCGCAGCTTTGCATGTTGATACTGCCAGATTCTACGTCATCTTCGTCCTCCGCCACGGAGCGCCACCTGTTGTCTGCTTCTTCTGTAGCTTGCGCACCATTGACCGAAGCACGATCTTCTTCAACATCGTCCTCATGTTGTCTCTGACGTTCCGGTTGCCGGCTTCTCATTTTCAAGACCTTTTCGTCCTGGTGCTGAACATCATGTATTAGTTGTGCTGGATTATCGGTGGCTGGAGCCAGGAGTTCGAGATGGTTATCTCTTGCGGTCAACATACCTACTTCGCCCATCTCGCCCTCCTGTCCCCCTTGCGGAGTAGTTTTCATTGCAAGAGCGTGTTGCTGCTCAAGCTTTTCTCTCAACAGTCGAGCCTTCCTGGCATCAGCATCCTTCCGCAGCGTATCGCCTCTGCCCTCTGAAGGTCTGATGAGATCGAAGCCATCACCACTCTCCTCACGACCCCGAACATTCCACATCCATGATCGACCTTGTGGGCCTGAAGCTCGATGGATGCTGTCAATGATGTCCCATGCTCGTCTGAACTCGTCACGAATGGCAACGATTCCATTGTGGCCAACGGTCCGTCCAACGTTGTGATCGACTTCGAAAGGATCTTCCAGTGCCAGCAGATACCGTTGTCGAACGTTGGAATTCTCCTCCGACCATTTTGCTTTCGTCCAGCCTTTCTGCTCTTTGGCCAGGATGCCACCCGGACTACGGATGGAAACCACATGCTCAGTCCACCTGAAGCCCTGTGGAGTTCCATAGTATCGGAAGAATCCAAGTAACAGCCCGCCCAAGCTAGTGTTATTGTTTGGCATGCGTTCCTTCTCCTGTAATATGAGCTTCCGATCGTAGGTGAAACGGATGTCGTGACCTTCGAACAGCTCGGGAGGTGCTTGATTCCATCCATTGTCCTTGGCCAACTCCTGCAGATTTGGAAGTACAGGTGGGTGTGCAACATTGATGAGATAGTGTAAGACCATCAAGATGTAGCCGTATGAGGAAAGGGTGCCTCGATACGGTGTATTGATGTCTCGCGCTTTTGCCCAATTCTTGACGAATATACCCAAGTGACGCACACGAGGATCGCATTGACCATATGTCCAGAGCAGTCGAGAGTTGTGTAGAGCAATGTGGTTTGAGAAGTTGATATCGCATTGTATACCGCAGTCGCCGATGTACTCTAGCTTGGCATGATCCGGCATAGGCGAATCGGGTAGGGCTACTTCAGCTGCGCTGAGGTCGAGATTAGCCATGGCAACTCTTTGATACTCTTCCTGGCTCTCTGTGAGAGAGGGCAAAGGGCCACAGTCGTCCTTTTCTCGTTGGTGATGCGGGTTCTCAGGCTCGAGAAGCGATAGGTCCCACTTTGCTCGATATTCCCGGAGAGCTTTGAGCAAATCGGGGTTTGGCTTCTCGCAAACTCGCAATATTGGAACTCGGGTGTTCGTCAGTAGTCGTGCGCCTATGCCTTGGTCGAGCAGAACCTTTTCCAGGTTGCGTTTGATATCCTCGGAGATCTGCAAAGGAGGACCATCTTGCTTCTCGACTGTGAGAAGAAGATCTACATCGCAGCCGGTAGTGCCGAAGCTATTGGCCAGACTGCCATAAGGTTGAAGCTTAACTTGGTAAGGCTGCGTATTAGCGCCTTGCATGGCGGTTGTCCGTACCACCTGGCTAGCGATGGACTCAAGCCTCCGGCTGAACTGTTGCTTCTGTCCAATTTCGTCCGTGCTGAGCATGTTTCTCGAGCTTCTAGCGGCCAATTCGTTCAGATAGTCAGTCTGTTCCATATGTCGTTGTCGATTGACTCGTTGCTGCTCGGGCGTGCCAGAATGCATGTTCGAAGTGGGCATGTAAAGCCGCTGAGTTTGCGGTGGAGGACGTGCATAATCACCAGCAGAGATTTGTGGGACTCGATTGCTGGGCTGTCGGCTGCCACGACCTCTACCTCGACCTCGAGCACGACTGAAGAAGTCCTGAGCGGCAGTTGGGGTTTGATGATTGTTCTGCACAGGATAGGCATTTTGAGGAGGGTGGAAGTTTTGATGAGACATGTTGTAGGCATTGGCTGGCGGAGCGGATCCAAGCGGGGGGAAAGCATCCAGACCAGGAGGTGGTTGTTGGGGTTGTTGAAGCTGACGTGGCGGGTGTCCTTGCTGACCTCGGGAGTAGTGTGAGGCACGTGGATGGATGTGAGTATCGTACTGGTTGTAGTGCGAGGGCTGAGAGGAGGAAGGAGACGACGAATGCGAAGATGGCCTGCCTCTCTGATTTCGAGACATCTGAGCGAGTTGACTTTGCACGCGTGGGTCGAAGCCCGACAGATTAGATGGATCCATTGTGGGAAGATGGAAGGAAGACCGGTTGTCAAGAAGCACAGTCCGAGAAGGGTTTATTGGCAAGCCGGCCTGATCAGAGTGAGGCAGAAGCGAGGAGTTTTGCTGATGCTCGTCCAGTAGCTCAGTTTAGCATCGATGGCTTGTCGACCAAAGCTGAGTCGAAACAGCAAACACGATGGAGGTTTTCCGTGTTGGAGTGAATGGCATATTTCGACCAGCCAGTCGTTGGCTCAGATGACGTTGTCTTCACCAAACAGTGAGTTATGTTGCTTTCCTCCTGCGTGCATGAGAGATAGTGCAGTGGTTCGTGTCAGCGGAAGCACACTGCAGGTCCAGTTGGCAGAAGTCGTCCAGTCAGACGTGAGGTGCCCTAGGCGTCGACCAGTCGTCTACTTGCTCATTGGTGAAATGTGCTTGATAGCCTGGACCAGGCGCTAAGGCTGCAGCTCCGCGACACCGGCCACTAAAGGCGGCTAGCGTGACGTGACAGTCGGCTGTACTTTGGGTTGTTCGGTGCATGCCGGCCCCGGTATTGACATGGCAAGTAGTAGTAGTGTTGAGAAGCATGTCTAGACTCCCTTCTTACCACAACAACGCATAGTAGAAATGATACCCTGACTATCTTCTGCATATCTAGTCATCTTCAGCCTCTAACTTCATGTCGTCTCTGTAATTGACCATCACTCACCAGCAAGGGGGCGTCAGGCGCGATGAACAATACAACCACCAACGGGGCCCTTCCAGCGCGTGGCCCAGCGACAAATGGCAGCGGCACAGCTCCTCCAGCAAAGCGAATCGTGAAAAAGGGTGCCGCCAATCCTTTTGGCACAGCTCGACAGCCAGGCCGATGGACGAAACCCAATGGCCAACCAGTCCCCGTGCGACCGAACGGTGCACCCCCTGCAGCACCAGCACCAGCAGCGCAGACCAAGGTGTTGCCTCCATCCTCGAAATTGAATTCGAACAGCTATAGTGGCTTTACCGATCCAGCGGTAGTGGCTGGGGGGAAGAAATACACCGACTACAAGCTCGTCGCAACCAAGAAAGATCTGCTAGACGGCCTACGCTTCCATGTCATGCAGCTATCCACCGACAAGGACCTTGACGTTCGCGACCCCAGCCAGTTCTCACAGCCTGCTCACCTGCATCGCCGTGACCCGAGAGCCGCTCCGTCAGGCGTGAAGGATGACCAGGTCGAGTTCAAGGATGGGATGAATGCCGAAGAACGAGAACAGCTGCGGGAGAAGAACGAGGCCCGAAAAGCCGAGCGTGCTGCCAACCTGGCCATGATAGCTCCCGCTCAGGCTACCCGCAAAGCCACCAACCAGAAGACCAAGACCAAAGCCGTGTACAAACGAGAGTACACCGAAGAAGACAAGCGCCGCATCCAAACCAACTATGAAGAGAAGCTGCCCTGGCACCTCGAAGACTTCGATAACAAGCACTGTCTGGTCGGCGAGAATCAAGCGCCCTCGTCCCACCGCCACGTTGCTTTCGTCCACGAGCCAGCCGCAGATTCTCAGCCCGCCCGCTTCCGCCTGGTCCCGGTCGAGAAAGTCTACGAGTTCAAGCCCAAGAGAAAGGACCGCAAGGAGATGACCATCGACGAGGCCGAGGCTGCCATGCGGAAACGTGTCAATATGCCTGAATGGCTCGAGGCCGTCGAGAGGAAACCGATCGAAAGGAAGAAGAAGGAGATGGAGGCCCGATCGAGCAAGCTATACACGGGAGAAAACAAGAGCAACAAGCACGCCGGTCGCACCGGTGAAGACGTCGACTGGGACAACGACGACGACGGCGGTCTTTTCGCCGACGACGAGGAAGGCGACCATTTCGCCATCAAGGACGAAGACGAAGCTCTGGCCGAGAAAAGAGTCAAAGAGGATCACCTCAAAGCCAATTTCTTCGACGTCAAGGAAGAAAAAGAGTACGACGAGGAGGAGGCAGAAGAGCAGAAGGAAGAAGAACAGAGAAAGATGCAGTCGCGCGGCTACAGAAAGCTGCTCGAGAAGCATGAGCATAACTACAACCATGCCAGTGACTCTGAGTACTCCTCTTCGGTAAGAATTCTTGACTCCCAGCCCGCACCATACTAACAGGTCCTTAGTCTGCCGACGAAGAGGAAGAAGAAAAGGAGCGCCTGGCGGAAGAGAAGCGCAAGAACTTAGAGGCAGGTCTGCTCCAGCCAGCACCGCCGTCAGGCGCCACCACACCTTCGGGCCGCAAAGACAAGTCTGGCATGCTCAGTGACCGTGAAGGCAGGAGCAAGCGGAAACGTCCTGACTCTCCAAACATGTCAGAAGCAGGTTCAGGCACCGACACCTCCGCTCGGAAGAAGCCCAAGATGAAACATCTCGATTCTGCTCGATCCATCTCTCGGCCAGACACTCCTTCTGGCCAGAAGCCAAGAAGGCGACCGGGCGCCGGCTCCGATACTGACGCAGGAACCGTGTCCGACTCAACAGCTCGGAGGCTCAAGCTGAAACACTCTGGCAAACCTGGTGGTGCATCGGGTCTTCCTTCGCGCACGGCATCACCAGCGCCAGCCGCGGGCGTGCCATCTCGTGCCGGTGCAGCGTCCCCGGCGGCGTCGACACCGATGCCTACCGTGGAAGATGTCCGCACTGTCATCAAGAACTCGATGCCGGAGGGTCTAACTATATCAGAGTTTATCGCCGCTCTGGCGCATCCCAAGGACCGGAGCAACGAGATTGTCAAGCTGACGCTCAATATTGCGAAGATGGAGAAGAAGTCGGACGGGCGAAAGGTACTCGTGTTGAAGGATTAGGCAGTCATGAAAGTGCTGTTGTTCGACGCGATTCACACGGCAATCAAGACCTTGACAGAGCCCCACTTAAGCATTGAGCGGATGGTGCATCGTCCCCCAGGGCAAACACGGCAGTGTCACTAAGACAGTCCAGACCGCCTATGACAGCACTATGCCGGTCGGACGAAAGCAACTCGGATTGCGATAGTCGTGCATCAAGGACAAGTGTCTGCCTAAAAGACCTTGATTTAGTAGCTGAGGCACGGCATCTAGGGAGCACAAGTGTGCGCAATGACCAAAGGTCAAGCTATTGCGGCGTTCCCCCCACCGTACAAAACAACATGGCCCTGGATGGCAGATGCTGGCTGAGGAAGTGGAATCCGTTCCACCGCTACATTGAACGCGGCACCGAATGTGAAGAGGGTCATGCTCGGGGGGGCCCTTCAGAGAAAGACCAAGGAGCACAGTACTGGTAGAGCTATGAGCAGCATTTGATGCTTCTGACAACGCTTGAGGCATGACGGGCACATTCGGTCCATCAATATATCATTCCACCCTATCACCAGCCTACAGCATGAATCAACGTCTCAAGCGAGGTCAGTGAAACCGATGAACATTTCTTTCGTCTAAATGTCATGTATTGGGCTAGTTCTCCTGTTCCTTCGTCCCGTAACTAGTCGAGTATACATTGTTATACACAGATCCCGCGGAAAGAGAAAAGCGTCACTTTGCCGGCTAAGCATGGTTTTGCTGATGCGTCCAGCGTGATGAGTGCTGTAGCAAGTGTAGGTCGTTGAGTCCTCTTCAGCAGACCGTCTGTGGATGAAATTCGCGTCTCTTGCCTGTGCGTGTGACTGGGGCGCTCGAGTCCGCCATATGCTCGCTCGTTCAAGATCGCGAGGATGCCTGAAACCTTGCTCCCGCTCTTGCCCCTGCTCTTGTCGTGGCCATATAAGTGGTGGTCGGTCAGGATTGGGCCTCTCGCTACGATGGCATGCATCCGTCTGCATTGACGTGCTGAGGTGCACCGGCTGGACTCGAGGGAAGGTTTGGCGCCGGCTCGACAGGCTCAAGACAAGGCCTCGAGCTTGGGCTAGCCGGACTTGACGCGTCGGGCTCATGCTGGGGCATAATGCAAGCTTCCGCGGGTCTCACACAGCTAGCTCTGCTCTTCACACGGTCATCTGATGCCAGCTGCCCGCATCATCTTGTCGGCTGCTCTTGCTGCTCTGCCTCTTGCGGCTGTGCCATCTGTTCTGCCAACTGCCTCTCCTCCTCCTTCACCTCATAATCATATTCATTCGGATTGATATCCCTCCACCACCTCAGATACTGCAGGCCATCGATCTTGTCCTGGTCGTATGAGTATCCCGCTGGATCGACTGGGAGCCGTTCTCGCTTGGGGATGTTTCCGCTGACGAAGGGGGTCAACTGTTGGAGTAGAGTGAGCAATGAGCGTCGCGGGAGGGGAGTGAGTACGGGGACAGCATACCTTGCAATCCTTCAGGTCTGGGACAATGTAGTGGCGGGCCTTGCGCCAGTCGATGATGTAGTTGCCGTACCTGGTGTGAGCACCCAGGGAGCCGACGTTGGAACCGCGATAGAAGCCTTTGCCGACTTCCTTGGTGCTGAAGGCCAGGCGCGTCTTGAGCCGCTTGAAGAGCGGTTGGGTTGGTCTCATCCTGTCGCGGCTGCAGAGGCGTTGGCTGGGGTCGGCGAATCGGATAGGGTTGTTGGCAGTTTCGATTATATTGTCGGATGTCTTCGATTCCAATGGTTGGGTATCTGCTGCCTACGGTATGGTACGCTACGGTAGGGTAGAATGGATGCGGAATGATTCTGCACAAGTGGTGCTTTTGCTCCTCCAGAAATTTTGCGGCGTTGGAAAATCGCCGCGGGTCACAAAAGATGCTTGTCCCGCTGTTGCAACAAGCACACCATATTCTGCACCATAGCATACGAAACCGACAATGCCTCGCCAAGCGCACGGTCGCTCTCTGCTCGACAATGGGCCAGCAAAGTCACGCAAGAGGAAGCCTGCCAAAGGTCGAGGCCTGAATGCGCTCGAGACGGCGGAGAAAGAGTTCCCTGACCAGCTCAAAATCCGCCAACATCGTCTGGGCGAAGCCGAAGATGACGACGACACTCCCAACACTCGTGCAGATGCAGACGAGCGATCTTCGAAGCGCAGAAAGGTCGACACCACCACCGAAGACGCCGATTCCACGGACGAGGGCAGCGATCCAGATGGCAATCCCTGGCATGTTGGCGTAGATGATGACGATGAAGACAGCGACATCGACAGCGACGAAGCGTTTGGTGAAAGCGACGAGGAGCGCTTTGCCGACTTCACCTTCCGTGGCGGCGGCAATCCAAAGGACAACAAGCCAGCATCGAAGAGCAAGAAGCGTGCCCCAAGGGCCCTCGACCTGGACGAGGACGACCTCGAAGGGGAAGACGATCTGTCGGAGCAAGAGGAGGATGACGACGATCTAGGCGAAGATGCCATCGACCTTGCAGCAGCATGGGACCTAGACGACGAGGAGGAGCGGAAAGAGCAAGACCGGGCCACCAAGAAGCAGCGAGGCAACAAGAGGAGGAAGTCGCCTTCGCCAGACGTCGACAGTAGTGAAGCTTCTGCAGATTCGGCCTCCGACGAGCTGTCCGACAACGAAGACGATGAAACCCAAGCTTTCTCGGTCTCGGAGGACGAGGTCGACGAGGATACTACCGCCCGTCTTCGCAACTTCGTCCAAGGTTTGACCCCTGCCGAGCAAGAGCAGATCAAGACAAGGCGGAACCACACAGCCCGCAACCTCCCAGACAAGCCCTCACAGTTTGGCCTGCCCTCGGCTGGAATCACCGCCGCCGATCTCATGCAGTATGTCAAAGACCCTACCCAGAGACAATCCTTGAAGATCCTCCAGGCAGGAGACCGAGAAGACCCGTCACACTACAAGGGCGGCATACCTGGAAAGCTCGCCGTGCCCCTTGCCAAACGCCAGCAGGATCGACTCGACAGAGTCGCCGCTTACGATCAGAGCAAGCAGACTTTGGACCGATGGGTAGACACGGTCAAACAGAACAGACGCGCTGAACACATCTCTTTCCCTCTAGTCGACCCTGCCAAAGCCTCCGCTTCAAACGTGAAGACCTTCCAACCCATCTCAAGAACCCAGCCACAATCTGAGCTCGAGTCCAAGATCCAGGAGATCATGCTGGAGAGTGGCCTCAATGTCGGCAGTGCCAAGACCGAGGAGGAGCAGGAGCAGCAGTACGAGCAGTTGCAGGAGAAGAACGTTCCCCTTGAAGAAGTACAGGCAAGGCGCCGAGATCTCAGAATGCAGCGAGAACTGATGTTTCGCGAAGAGGTCCGGGCAAAGCGAATCAAAAAGATCAAGAGCAAGGCATACCGAAGAGTGCATAGGAAGGAAAAAGACAAAGCTGCAGTCCAAGAGCGGGAACGGTTGGCAGCCGCCGGCGTACTCAATTCGGATGAGGAGCGTGAGCAGAATGACCGACGACGTGCAGAAGAGAGAATGGGAGCCCGACATCGTGAGAGCAGGTGGGCCAAGGCAGCCAAGGCGTCAGGCCAAACCACGTGGAATAATGATGCCAAGGTTGGCGTCTCGGAACTGGCACGACGAGACGAGGAGCTCAGAAGGAGAGTCGAGGGCAAGAACGTCCGTGCTTCTGACGAGTCCGCCAGCGAAAGCGAGTCGGAGTATTCTGAGTCGGACGCAGAAGACGCCAGATGGAATGAGAAGCTCCAGAGCCTCCAAGAGGCCCCTAAGGCGACCGGCAAATCCAAACTAGCCGACATGGCGTTCATGAAGAAAGCGGAAGCGGACAGGAAAGCCCAGAACGACGAAGAAGTCCGACAACTACGCCGAAGCATGAACGGGGAGGATGGTGCATCCTCGGACAGTGGGTCCGACCAGGATGAGGCGCCTGTCAGGCAGAAGTTTGGCAATGACCGCAACAAGCGTGCGAAGCCACTTGTTGCACCGGTTCAGCGAAATGAGTTTGAAGAACGCCTTTCGGAGGATGAAGAGAACGTTGAGCCGACAGAGTCGGCGGAGATTAAGCAGTCAATCACGAGGCCAGCTTCTGCTATGCCTCCAAAGGTGAACGGACATGCGTTGTTCGGCAAAGCACCGGCCAAGGTCCAGCCGTCGAAACCTCAAGCACAATCAGCAGCCCTGGCCAAGCCTCCGCAGCCAAAGGTCAGCAATCCGAGCAAGGCAAACAAGACGGAACAGTCCGCTTTGGACGACTACACAAGCCCCTCGGAGTCAGAAGGCGAGCAGCATACAGGCCTTGACAGCAAAGACAAGCTAGCCCTAGACATCTTCGCTGGTGACGACGAGGAAGACTTGCGTAAGCAATTCGACAAAGAGAAGAAAGATGTCATTAGAGACGAAGGTGACCAGATCGTCGACAACACTCTGCCAGGCTGGGGCAGCTGGACAGGTACTGGCATCAGCAAGCGAGAGCAGAAGAAAGCCAAAGGCCGCTTCTTGACTACAGTCAAAGGTGTGGCTCCGGAAGCACGGAAGGACGCCCGGCTCGATCGAGTAATCGTCAATGAAAAGCGGATCAAGAAGAACGGCAAATATCTTGCGACCGAGCTGCCTCATCCGTTCGAGTCGCGGCAGCAGTATGAGCGGTCATTGCGGTTGCCCATGGGTCCTGAATGGAGTACACGCAACCACTTCCAAGATGCCATCAAGCCTAGAGTGTTGTTGAAGCAAGGACAGGTCATCAAACCTATGGCCAGGCCCACAGCATAGAATTAATCAGAACAAATGCGACCATTGACATCTTCCATATGTGGCCATTTTCTTAAAGCAACCCGTAGACGCAGCTTGATGTACCAGTAGTCTAATCACAACATTCCAGGACAGGCTCCTGCAAATACCTTGTTGCAACTCTCATTCCTACTGCCAACCATCCGGACGTGTATGGCAGCATGAGAAACATTGTGGACTTGCCAATTGGCTTGGCTCAAGACACTATCAGTAATTGCCGTTGACCACTCTGGCCAAACCGTCATCCAAGACGAGTAAGAAAGTCCGTGTCATTCCGCTTTGACAATCATCAGCAAGCCCAAGAGCAGGCTCGCTCCAGGAGAGTAACGTGGCTGGTGCCGGTGACAATTGCAGCTCTCGGGAGGTGTGGGCAGCATCTGTCCGTGCTCAGGAACAGGTTTAGTGCACTGACTGTCCGGCCCTTCTGCGCTAGTAAGCTCTGGCGCAATCCGACCCGCTCACGCGCCAAGAGCTTAAGATTCCCGACTGTGATTGGGCGCTGAGGGCTTCGTGGTGTTTGGTCCCTGCAGCGATGTTCCATGCCTTCTTCGTCCACGTGAATTTCGCGGCTGACTTCTTTCTTCGAAATGATCACACTGCTGTCAATATCGATAGCATGATGCTCTTTGCGGCGCAAAGGTAGTATTCTTGGTCTAAGAACGTCCAGCACAAGAGGATGAGCGGTCAGCTGGGTCCAACCCATGACTGCAAAGAGTAGTATTGGGCTCCCATTCCTCTTTATCGTCGCATTCCTGGTGGTGGGTAAGTAAAAGTCCGGATGACTCTATGTCTCATTGTCCCTTCCCTATGCCCATAACCGCACCTGCCCTGGATTTCAGTTATGATAGAGGAGGCTCCTGCCCTCAACAATAAGATGGCGGGAATTCTCGAGCCCAGATCAAGGTGAGCTTCTTGAGCAACTATCGTTTTGTCTTCGCGTTCTTCTATCCTACCAGCATCCATACCTAAACCTTCACCGACGTATCTGTATCCTACGAACACGGCATACTCACCTACTTCGCGCACTGTACTTGGTCGGCTTTCTCCTAGAGACTCGGTATAGCCCAGAGTCTGCTCTGCCGATGCCGCCATCACTATCCACTCTCCTGTCCTTGGTCAGTCACGCACTCTTACCCCTTACCCAGTTCGAGTATCACCGTGAGGCTCGGACCCATGCCAACAGTCAGATCTTTATCCATATTGCTCTTAGCCTGCTGGAGTTGTTGTCGGTTTCGCCAGCAACTAGCAGTCTACGTCAAGGATCTTCTGCACAGCGTGTTCAATGCTGGACTTGGAACACCGCCCAGTTGTCGGACAGCTGGCTGGTTGGCTTGAAAAGAGTCAGCAAAGTCAACAAAGGCTTGGTAGCCAGCTTCGGTGGTCTTGCACGCATGATACGAAGCATTTCACTTCTCCCCTTTATATGCTTCTCTACACCACTACTCCTGCTCATATTGCCGTCTTGTGCCTCAATGCATCTTCTTACATGACTGCTTGCTAACTCCTCCACAGTTCCTTCTGATCTCCGCACTGCCTACAGGAGATGGTTTCAGACTGCCGATAAGGCGGACAGCTTCCTCACTCAGTAAGCCAAAAACTTCTCTTCATGGATCACAGCTAATGGCCTTGCAGCCCCTGCCGAGACGATTGCCTACCAGCATGTCCCCGATTCTCTGCGTGACCTGGAACATGCTGGATCCTCATTGTATCGGCCTCCGCAGGAAGGCGTTGTCACTTATGTCGATCGACGCAGACAGGCCCAGACAGTAACACTCACGTCGATACCTAGCACACAGTCACCAACCAGCCTCAGCATACAAAGCACAGCAAACACGACTGGCTCGATTATAACGACCCTTGCGACAGAAGGTAGACCACCGGTACAGCCGTTTCCCACAAGTCTCCCCAGCGTCGAAGAGTCCACGTTAAAGCCAGCCAATGCAACTTTAACGCCGCTCAATGGCACAACCAATGCACCACCGCTTTCGGTTACTGCCACCATCACGCTTCCTGTCTCGACCTTCGAAACTGTGGTGACGAGCGAGACTGTCGCGAGTGTGCCAGTCCCTACGGTTGTCAACATCACATCGATCTATGTTGCATCGTCCACCTACGTGAGTGATGGAATCGTGGCTACCACGTCTTACGCGCAGCCAACAGTATTCATAACCACGGCTACGGTGTTGAGTGAAACAACGATAGTTACGAACTTCACCATCACCAACACTGTTTCCACCGTCGTTGCCAGCGGCACTCTTTCCTCAATATTGCCAACATCAACAGAAGCCTGCAAATTCACGTTGGGTTGTGACACCGAGGATGTTTTCCAGCCGGTCGCTGTTGGTCCGCCACCAGCCAATATCCCCAGCGTAGCAGGCCATCCGGTCCCGAGGCTCGGTATAACTGGCATGACGGGACCTATTGAGACAAACAAGTTCTACTTCAATTTCTTCCTAGGCTCGCAAAGCTTTCCAGCTTTCGTCATGCCATATAGCTTGTCTTGGAGCAAAGGGGGTGGAAACGCTCAGAGCTGGGGAATGGCGGTGTCTCATATTGATGATTCACAGAAGGTGTATGGGCCCAACAGGACAGACATTCCGGGCACGCCTGCCTCGTACTTCATCAATCCACTAGGCATACAATCGATCATCTTGTCAGCAGCCGAGCTGGGAAGTTCGACGGTATTGACAACGGATACGCTGAGCGATATGTCCGGCAATGCCAACCTCTCTCCTACGCAAGGCTCCACCTCGTACATCAAATACCCCATGGTGCAGGGCATGGCTTTCGTGACTGCAGAATACGAGACCCTGCAACCTGAGGTCCAGACTGGTGTGTTCTATCGCTCAATCGTTAGTGTTGGTCGTGTCAAGGGTGACATCTACAAATACCGCCTGACACTTGAGGATGGCAAAATCTGGTTGCTTTATGCTACACCATCCTTTGGCGTTGATCCAAATCTGAAGCTCGTATCGAGCACGATGTTGCAAGGTCTTCCGAAATGGTCAGGCTTGATACAAGTTGCCAAGCTTCCTCTTGGTGCAGATGAACAGGTCTTCGACGATGCGTGTGGCGTATATCCTTCTTCTGGTGCTGTTGGCGGCTACGCAACCAACTCCTCGGCTCAATACAGTTTGTCTTGGACAAAGTCTGGACCGTACGCAAGCAATGGCACCTTGCTGATGTATGCACTGCCTCACCACATCCAGTCCTTCGATCAAAACACTTCTGGCAAAGTGAGGCAACAGGTGCAGCTTCAGACCACTACCAAAGGCACTGCGACCGCTGTTCTTGCGGATTATTGGATCCTCAACGAACAACTGCAAACGTCGATGGGCTTTGAGCCATGGCGCCCCGATACGGAAGGCGCAACTAGCTTGCCACAACAGGCTATCGATGCAATCCAGAAAGTGGCACCCATTGAAGCCTCTCAAGACATGAACGCTCAGACCAACCTGAACAGCATGTATTTCAGCGGCAAAGGGCTTAGCAAATTTGCTACGATTGTCTATACTATGAACAATCTAGCAGATCAGCAAGGCCTTGCGACTGCTGCTCTTGAGAAATTGAAGACTGCTTTTGCAACCTTTGTAGAGAACAGACAAGAATTCCCACTATACTACGACACCGACTGGAAAGGCCTTGTGTCGTCGGCAAGCTACGTGACCGGAGATTCTGGTGTCGACTTTGGCAACTCGTACTACAACGACCATCATTTCCACTATGGCTACTTCATTCATGCTGCAGCCTTGATTGGATACCTCGATCCTGCCTGGGCCCAAGCAAACAAAGACTATGTCAACGGCTTGATCAGAGATGTCGCAAACCCGAGCACACTGGACACATACTTTCCAATCTTCAGAGCCTTCGACTGGTACAATGGTCACTCGTGGGCCAAAGGATTGTTCGAAACTGGCGATGGAAAGGACCAAGAATCGACATCAGAAGATGCCATGTTCGCGTATGCTCTCAAGATGTGGGGTCGCACCATTGGTGATCTTTCTATGGAACGCCGTGGTGATCTGATGCTAGCAGTGGTATCCCGAGCCATTCAGAACTACTTCCTGATGGAGTCTGACAACAAGAACCAGCCTTCACGCTTCATTGGCAATAAGGCGACTGGTATTCTCTTCGAGAACAAGGCTGACCATGTCACCTACTTCGGCGCGAATTTGGAATACGTCCAAGGCATTCAGATGATTCCAGCACTGCCATTCTCAACGTTGACTCGGACGAAGAATTTCGTTCAGGAAGAATGGGAGTTGTATTTTGCTGATGGTGCAGTGGTTCCAGCACAGAATGTGGTGGGAGGATGGAAAGGAATTTTGTTCGGCAATCTCGCGATCATCAACCCGCAAGCAGCGTGGAACTTCTTCTCACAGGAAGATTTCGATGCTAGTTGGCTCGACGGCGGAGCAAGTTTGACGTGGTACTTGGCGTATACAGCGGGTCTAGGTGGTGTCTCATGAGATGGCGACGGCAGTGGAGGTATGTACAGCGGGGCTATTAGACTGAGGAGTCGGCGCCATAGGCTATAGGGACGTTCATGGGGAGTGGTCTCTCCTCGACTGCTGCTAGACTCGGAGTATGGGGGCCAAGTTCAATGCAAATATGTCCTGTTCCAACTAATCGGTCCCTTGCCCATTGTGTGGTTGTGTTGGTCTGTACGCTATCGGTCGAGGTCTGATAGTATTCAACGGCGCTTCTGAAACTGTGCAAAGTTCACGTGGGAAATTGTACTGGTCGACCTTGATACATAAATGTGGCTTCACCGCTGACACCATCGACACCCTCAAGGGTGGCATCACTGTACTTGGTGACGACGTCGTACCCCTCCAGACCGGCCTGCGCGGCGGCCGCGTTCCAGGCTATTTGCTTGAGCTTTGTGGTCGGGACCAGGCCGGGTACCAACGCGGGGTCCTCGTCGGTGGCAGTCAGCGGGTTTCCGGGCGAAGAGAGACCTTCTTCGAGACACATGTACATCAGACACCGTCTCGAGCTTGCCATGGCTTTTTCGACACCGTCGGTCAGCGGGGTCGTGGTCACTAGAATGCCGAGGGTGTGCGGTTGCGGAGCTGCGGTGTCATTGGAGGGTGGTGGTGGGCTTGGACCTGCGTCTGCAATATCTGCGTCCGGACCGCTGTCGACCCAGGACGCGCTGCCGGATTCGGACGACGACGACGACGACGACGACGACGGCGGCGGTGACCGCAACCGACTGCCTCCAACGCGGATCTGGTGCGCCGCGAACGCTTCCTGCAGCGGCCGCGAGGTGGGGAAGCCCATGACCGTGCCCTCTAGCTCGCGCATCAGCGCCGGACTCGGCTTGCGATGCGCCGCGAGACGCTTGGCTTGCAGCAGGACCTTGAAGGTCTCGGGCTTTGCGCCGCTGCTGCTGGCGCTGGGCAGCGACCAGGTCCCGATCAAGTCGACGCCGCCATCGCCTTTGCCGCCGATGCGCGTGAGGCGGAAGCCGAGCTGGCGCTGCAGATGGCGCTGGATGATGTACTCGTAGCGCGTGCCGAGGAAGACGGAGCTTTGGGACAGTTTGGCGCGTTTGGAGGCGTCGGGTTGCGCGGTGAGGCGCGCGCGGTGGTGGCGCAGGTAGGTTGCGAGGTCGTGGTGGTCGGCGATTATGCTGGTGCTGGTGCCGGCGCTGGGTGAAGGGGAGGTTGGAGATGATTGCTTGGCGGCGCGGGCTTTGAGCTGGAGGTCCTCGTGGGGCAGGAAGACGGAGACTTGGCGCGGGGATGTTGGGGTCGGGGAGCAGGTCGGGTGGGTGGTGGACAGGTGGCGAGTGGGCAGCCCTGGGCGTTTTGGGAGTTGAGGCTGGAAGGGGGTTGTGGGTGTGAGTTTTCGCCTGGCGGTGTTGGTGGCGCGGTGGGCGCCGAGTGGGGTGGTGATTACATTTGTGCTGCTGGTGAGGGACCTTGATGAGAGGAGCATCAGGGCATGTGTTCCAGCGTGGAAGTATGTGGTCGCTGGAATACCGTATAATTCACAAGTGAGAAAAGAGGTCTCTGTTGCTTAGGTAAGGACGAGTTAGGGGTCGATATAAGGCTGACGAGGCTAGTCCTATACCAATTCAGCCTCGCATCACGATCTTCACTTCTGCAAGCCACTCGAGACATTCTGTACCCTGCAGTGAGCATACGCTTCTCGATCCTGCCGTGTCATCTCGTCATTTTCATTTTCATTCCCTTGCTCTCGTTAACATGGAGGCCAAATCGCACGCCCGCTCGCTGTACCGCGCCATCATGCGCGAGCTCCCCGCCCGGTCCATCAAGCAACCAGCCTCGCCACTCCGAACAAGCATCCGGAACCACTTCCAGACCTCGGAGAGTCTACCATCAGCAGCTTCGCCCGAATACACGCTCGCCCGACGCCAAGAGATGGAGCAAGCAGTGCAGTACTTGAAGGCACAGCGGACGTATGGCGCCCTGCTCGAGAGATACAACCCTGGCGCCGATATGACCGAGGAGGACAGAGTTAGGCTGACCGCTAGGAGGGTGGGCATGGATATGCCTGAGGAGTGGTACGGCAAGGGCGAGGCCGGGAAGTTTGGCAATATCCAGTTTGAGAAGAAGAAGAAGAAGGAATGAACGCGTGCCCGAGATCAAAAGCTGTTCAATCACGTCAAGCAACCATGGGGTCAATTCGGCGAATTCAACTCATAGCCGCATCTTGTCTCGACACTCACTGGAAGGAGCCTGCCTGCCTGCATCCATACATGAACGAGCGAAGTTGATGTCAGAAGTGCTTGTTCATCAGCATTGCCCAGGTCGACGTCTGGAGAATGCGGACCAATGAACATCCACAGAAGTATCACCGGCCAGATCTTGTGGATACACGAACTACTGAAGATCGGGTGGCGGACCGTAGGGCTGTCTCCGCAGGCTCGAATGCCCATGTTCAAGGCTTTGAAAAACAAATGAATGAGCGTGGCAAAGGCATGGTAAAAGGAGAAGGCGAAGAGAAGGGACCACCAGCATGTTGCTTCATTGGGTCACCCGTGGCTAGATGACAAGCTCGTGGGCCAGGACAATACTGGAGAGTGACACCGGCATGACTACATTGCGCTTGCGCCACTGAGACAGTACAGTTCGCCACATGACCTTGCACGGCAAGAGCAGCGGGTACTTGGTTGGCTGCGCAGAGACGCGACAGAGTACTTGAGCATGTGGACTGTGTACCACGCTTGGCAGAACAGCATGCGAAACATGGATATTTCAAAAGGTGAATCAAAAGAGTTCGATTTCATGCACCACATAAATAGTCGCCAATCCATAAGTATATACAAAAAGGATAGGCCGCTTCGCCGCACGCCATGCAGAGAAAAACATTGCTAGTGTCATGCACAAGGCCAAACGATTGTCTGGCTATCTGTGCCAACTTCGAGGTCTGGAACCCGCTCAACCCTATCCTGAATTCGGGGTCTTGCTCACGGCCACCACTGCGCTCTCTTGTAGCTGTCAATCATCTTCCGCACTTCATCCGCCGTAAATCGCTCATGTTCATACCGGAAGCCTGTTGTTCTCTCGAAGAACGTCCCATCCAGACTGAGCTCGGAATCCTTCAGTAGCTCTTTCTCCAGGAAAGGGCTCAACGGCCCGGGCCTGGTGATCCCCGCTCTCTCAATCATATCTGCCCACGGCTGCAGCACATCTTCGTTCAAATCGTCGACGACATGTTCCAGGTTCAGCTTCGCAAATTGTGATACTATCGTGCCCTGGAATCCCGTCTGGATGTTGAACACCTCTCCCACAAACTTCGCCAGCATGCCCTGGCTCGTCTCCGTATGATCGACGATGTTGAAGACAGGCGTGTTCGCTCCTGGCCCTTCATCGCCTTTCGACAGTGTTGATCGCCGACTTAGCGTGGGCGACGATGGTGCTGTGTTTCCTCGTCTCCACCCCGCGGCTGTCCATAATGCCCGCACTGCATCTTCCACATGTACCGTGTTGATCCTGAGCTCTTCTGTCCATAGCCATTTCAGCTCTTTCTGTTGATCTTGGTATACCCGCGCCAGACACAGAGCCTTGGCAATGAAGCCCGCATCATACTCTCCATATACGTGCGGGAACCGGAGGATCACGAGATTCAGCCCAGCCTGTTTGCTCAATTCCTGCTCAATCTCGAGTTTGACCTTAGCCATCTTGATCCACGGTCGGAGCTTGTCTCCCTCGACGCGCGGGGTCCTGTTGGAAGCGTACACCATCCCGGTGCTTGCCTCGACGAAAGCGCCCACGCCTCTTTTCGCAGCCTCTTTCGCGAGCGTGATGCTAAGCTGGTAGCTACGCAGCTTGTAGATCTCGTATGCCTGGGACCATGCCGTCTCTCCGCCAAGATTGAACACGTAGTCCCACTTGCCTTCTGGTACATCGGGGTGGTCGAATACCCGGCTCATCGCCGTCTCGCGACTGGCGTCGGCCTGCAGAAAGACCGAATTCGAACATGATTCGATAAATTCCGGTGCAAGGTGCGCTAATTGAGGTAGCACTTTGTCGACGAGGCGCACTGTTGATGCGAGCTGGTTGGTATGTATGTACTTTGCAAGAAAGCGACCAATGTACCCTGCACTCAATGGTCAACATGTGAGTCCGTGGCATTGGCGGGGCATTTCAGTGCCTCGGGCGAACACAATTACGTACCTAAGCCACCAATGATGAGGACAGAGGGTTTCTTAGAGTCGGTCGCTGCCATCGTCCTCAGTATCGATGTAAGCCGAAGCCTGAAAATCTGCTGCGTATCGTTCTACACCAGGCTATGCCGACGGTATTTGATTCAAGGAAATGGGCTCGTTCTGAGAAGACGCGTGCACGAGGCAGGTGCATGTGGATGCGGTTGCTGCCAGCACAACCGCCCGGCACTTCCCACTTGTTACGACTAGTTGGCGACTATCTTCAGCAGCAGGACAGAATGAGGTCAGCGTCCTGTTCCTGCTGATGCTGAATGCACACCACCGCCTCGGGAGATGGCGCAATGGCGCCTTCCTTCCGACACCTTGGTATCTAGCGAGATTGTTCCATGTCAACAGGCCAGTGACGCGTTGCCGATGACCGTGTCCACCGATAGTGCAAACTTGAAGCCTACTAGCCCTGCTGCACTGGTCAGATGACCTCTTGAACTGGCATGTGGCAACAGTTATGCACATGCAGCGTACGCAGGCGAGCCGTGGAAAGGAAGTGGTCGATCTACTCCTTCCACACTGTTCGCCAACGAGTGGTCAGGAAAGCAATCCAATAACTAGTATAGCTGACGTTTCAGGGGGCATGCACGAGTTGACAAAGACCTGCAGCTTGCATTGACAGGTGCCGACGGTGCATGCCATGCAGCATCCATCTCTTTTTGTTTGGCGCGTATCTCTCTAGCTGCAGAGAACATGCAACGACTGGGCCTGCAAATCGATGGTACCAGATATTTGGCATCTATCAGGGTTAAAAAAAAACCCAAAACCACGGGAATCAAGTGGTAAGTGGCTGCAGCTAGCTGCAGGCAACTGCTCGTGACATTGGTTGCTGAAGAGAGCACGGCGGGGTTGTGGAAGGGACGCACCGGCTTATCATTCGACACTAGTTATCTTCACAAAGTTTGGCAGGTGGAGGTGGAGGTGGAGGTGGAGGTGGAGGTGGATTGTGAGATTCATGCAAGAGCGCAAGACAATGCATGCGGCAGCAGATGGTACATGCAGTGCTTGTCGTGAATCGAGCTGCGTAGTCCATTATCCATTCTATAGGTCATTGGCATTGAGTTTGGATCACACTCGATCTAGACCTTGCTAAGGATACTCCTATCAGGTAGTCTCCGGTTTGTTGCCCAGACCGAGGTACCGTAACACCCCCCTGCATACATGTCAACCGACTGCTTGTGCGACCATGCAGTCCTGCCATTCCTTCATGCTGTACAACTCATGCAACGACACCCGCCATGCAGACCATGTCACTAAGGGGTGCTTCGGTACTCCGCAGGGACTCAAGGCGAGCACCCGTCCCTTGAGATGAGGCAGGAAATGCTAGGTCGGATCTCGCCCGGTGTACCATGTAAGCCCACTGAACGTACTCGGATGACCAGTGCCATGCTGCATAGCACGTATCGGTAGTCTTTGCTTATGAGGGTCACCATGTAAGGAAGACTCGTATCCACGACAGAAGCCGGAAAGCTGCCCGTCCCATCTTCTGTTCTAAATTCCGGTAAATCACCTGTGATCCTTGTCATTTGCTCGAAGTGCGTACTGGACGCTCTGAATTATTCACGTATTAGGTATATCGCAATAGGCCGTTGATAGAAGTTTCTTTGATGGCCGCAATCGCTGCTAACATGCCCGCACCAGCCAACACCCCCAACGCCGAGATCGCTCATGATACTGTACAGATCAAGTAGTTGCTGTTCGAAGAAGGTAAACCAAAGCTAGAGTTGGCTACTTGGCGGCTGGTCTTGGCTGGTTCTTGACGTTGTTGGATAACCAGGACAGACCCTCCAGCAGGCCTTCACCTGTCGTCGCGCAACTAGGCACAACATACCAGACCCTCTCCTTGAGCTGGTTCAGCCTTAACTTTTCCGTCACTTCGGTCGGCGTCATTGAACCGGGAATATCTTGCTTGTTGGCAAATACGAGTAGAAGCGCCTCTTTCATTTCCCTATCGAGAATAATTCGGTGAAGTTCCTGTCGTGCTTCGTCTATTCTGGCGCGGTCATTGGAGTCAATGACGAAGATGAGGCCTTGAGTACCGGAAAAGTAGTGGCGCCAAAGCGGTCGAATTTTGTCCTGGCCACCAACGTCCCATACGTTGAACTTGACGTTCTTGTACGTGACTGATTCGACGTTGAACCCGACCGTTGGGATTGTGGTGACGTCTTGTCCCAGCTTAAGCTTGTAAAGGATTGCTGCCCGACCGTGTTAGTACATTTCTCCTGTAGACCTCGGCGAGGCGCATACTTGTCTTTCCTGCTGCATCTAGCCCCAGCATGAGCAGTCGCATTTCTTTGGAGCCAAAGATCTTCCCCATCATCTTCGAGAATTGGCCGCCCATGGTTCTGTCTGTGCTGCCGAGGCAGTCTTTGAGTGGCCTGAAGGATGCGACTCACGACTCGTCACACTTGCGGTGTGCTCAAGAAGGATGCTGGATCGAAGCGCAAAGCAGGGTTGGGTTGTGGCAGTTTCTAGGGGCACATGCGATGCCAAACAAACGTCGTGATTCGGACTGCGTGATCTCTGTACTGCAGCCAAAGAATTTCGTTGTCAAGCAGACCGTAAAGCGGTCCGTCTTCGCAGGCTTTGTCCTGCAGGGAAATGGGAAATGGGGGAAAGCGCGCTGCGACGCGGTCTTGACTCCTTCAGGGGTCAGTCGGTCCTGCCCAATGGAATTGGCCTCCACCTTGATAAGCTCGAGACTAGTGGCTGTAGCAGCCCACCGGATCGAAGCCTAACTCGAGTCAATGGAGCCCTCCATCCTCCCATAGCTCGGTCTAAGTAAGCCAGCAGCATATTAGTCGTAAGTTCGAGCCACGTAGCATACCTAGTCTCCCACCAAGCCAGACCCTCGGTAAGTGTCGTGACTGGACTTTGAAGTTGCCTGCAGGCCACTAGATCTTCTTGCTCCCAAGTGTGCGAAGCATATGAATCCGAGCATCAGGACCCAATGACAAATGGTAAGATCATTCTGCACTGGCTTCTGATACACCTCGTTTGGTGGCCAATGAACGACTGCGGCGACAGGCGGGATACCTCATCAGGTACTGCCCGAGGAGGTACATCTACTAAGCTGCTACAAAGCCTACAGACACCCCAAGTTGGAGCGGGCATTGGACGCTTATCATGCTGATGACCAGCTTTACTAAAGCAGATTAGGCCTGATAGAGAAGACGTGGGATGCTGTGAGAGACCGCGTGTTTCTGTGAATTGTGTTTGAGCAGACAGAAATGAAAGCAGGATTGAGATGACTATGCTTCTGGTGAAGTATACTGGGATGCCAGGGCAGATTTCTTGGAAGCTGAACCTGGCACGCAGGTAGCAAGTACGCGCACTCGACGTTGACTACTCATGGTATCTGGTCTATTGCTAGGTCGTGATGATTCAGTGCCTAGCAAACTGGTCGATCGGCATTATCAGATATGTAACTCGTGCTTCAGTACTAACACGAAGTACGTGCTGGTGATCACGGCAGGCAGTTGAGATCAAAGACAAGACAGATCGTGATTAGATATTTATGTACTGCCTCTGGTTGACAATACGGATTGTAGAAGCAGGTCGGTCTGCCTGCGAGGCGCCTGTCAGCTAAGCAGTGGGCGCCATCTCTCATGCCCTAAAACAATATATTCGGAGCCATGTATCCTCTTCACCCCGACTGACTGAACGCCGTGACCACTGCGTCCGGAGTACCGACATTACCACCGCCAAACTCAGAGATGCCAAAGAAATAGCAAGTGTCTCATTGACGAGCGCCTACAGACCTCGCAACATAGTTGTTCGCTCGTGCTCCAACTTCGCCGCATTCCGGTCCTTGTCCGCCTGCCTTGCATCTTCCAACCCTGTGCAGTTGTGAGATTCTAACATACGGTGCTTGCCGCAAAACCGCTTCTGACAGAAGCCGCAGTCCCCGACAATGGGTTGCGCAAGAGCTTTGCATCCTTCTTTCGTACAGCGCGGCTTGTTGGACTTGCGCTTCGTAGACGTCGGTGTACTGGTGCCTGAGGTGGCTGCTGATGAAGATGGCTGTGATTCCGAGCCGGCGAGGGCAGCGGTTGTCATATCTGAGGATTCTGGTTCCTGGCTGTTTTTGGGAGTGAAGAGGTTCAGGGTCGATGATTCTTCTAGTTTGAGTTCGCCGACTGTGGTTGAGGGGTCTAACTGTTTGCCGCCAAAGACGAGCTGTGAGCCGGCGGGCAACGTCGTCGAGGCTGACAAGAAGCCCAGCACGTTGGCGACAGTATGACTTGGGCTGACTTTCAGCGGAATGCCTGCAATATTGTTAGATGCATTGCTGTAGGCAGGCAGATCTGCTTTCTTACTCTTGCCACCACTTGTGTTCACTACGATCTGGATGTAATCGGAGGGCGATGAAGCCGGAGAGATCGGTGTGGCGTCCATCTTGCTTAAGTTGGTGACGGAAGGACAGAGAGGTCTCTTTGCTCGAGTTTGCTTGTAATGCACTGGCTAGTAGAACTCGTTTGTCTTCGCCAATGAATCCTCGGCGGTCCGGATAAGGCGATGACTCGGTGGTGGTTGATTGATAAGTGCTTTCTAGGTGTTTGTAGACAGATCGGTTCTCGCAGGGTATGCAGCGAAGGCAACAAAGATTGCTGCGATGTTTCAAGTAGACAGTGATGTTAAGCCAGAAAGTGCGAAGATAGACGACAGAAGATCAGGTAATCTGCTGGGTGACAAGTGAGGTGCAGTCTGATACACTCGGCAGGCAAGTGCAGATGACACCTCTCACGCCGCTGATCAGGACCAAGCGACGCAGGCCTCTCGGCAATGCGTGTGGCGGCAGTGACTCCACGATACCACTCAGGCCCTTCTATGACTCGGTCACCCGGTCAAGTCGGAGTGAAGCGGCTAGGATTAAGGTTCTGGTCGCGAGATACGGTGGCGCCTGATGCACCAAATATGACCTGGACTCGGTCCCCTAAGCCTCACTTGGGCACGCTTGTCGTCATTCTCTCAGTCCGAAATCTGGGTGCAGCTCGAAGCTTCGAACCCTTGCATGCCCGAGCTTCGGCCAAGTCGCATGCGTCGATTGTTGTTGGTGGAACCCCGGAGCTACAGCGTTCCTGGTCTAGATGCTTTCGTCTTGATCACCGTAGTGAGCATGGAGGCATAGCCCGGGACAAAGCGGCGTATACATGAGCAGATTATGGGATGAAGAAAACCACCAGGACTCCAGCTCGTATGCTCGGTACGGCCGAAACAGCTTTTCTTTGGGATGAGCGTAACCAAGAAACGCAAGACGCTGGATGACTTCTTCATCAATAATCAACCATTAAAACAGAGCCGAGCTACAACCGCCACCAAGATATCACATGATCATGGAGGTGTTCCCGGCCTCAGCGTGCTGACCGACTTCGTGACTGTCGCAGAGGAGCAAGAACTCCTCGCATTTCTCGACCGCCAACAATGGCGCACAGACCTCGCTCGACGAGTAATCCATTATGGCGGCACATACTGTTCGATGCCACCGAGAACAGCAACGCCCGAACAACGAAAACAGATTGAAAAAACCATCTTGACAGCACAACCCATACCCGATCAACTCGACTTTATTGTCTCTCGGATGATCGGTCATACCCTTTACACCAATGCAACGACGCCCCAATACTGCATCGTAAATGAATACAAGGATCGCCAGGGCATCTCTGCGCACGTCGAAAACTTTCGTTTCAAGTCGCCTGTCTGTGGTCTTACTTTGAATCAGGGTGACTGGATGCGGTTCCATGAATTGGAACATCCTAACGATGGTAGCGTAAGGTCTGGCAAGGCGAGCCAGGCTGAGAAGACTGGTCGTGTGAAAGACGTGTGGATGCCTCGAAGAAGCTTGCTAGTGATGCAGGGGAAAGCTCGTGAGAAGTGGCAGCATGAAATCGTGAGGAGCAAAAGAGGTCGCAATGCTCCAGATTGGAGGAGAATCAGCTTGACCTTCCGGACCGACAAGTGCAGGTGAGATGCCATAGTGAGGGTGGTCGGGTCCAGCCTTGTTTTCGAGGCTCAAGTCCTCTCGAGGCCGTCTTGTCCAACTCGTCTGGGGTTTCATCGGCTGTCTGGCGGTGCCCAGACGAGTTAGGGGCCGTCCGTGCCTTGAATTTCCACTTACGAAATATCTTACTGCAAGCGGCAGGGTTGTGGTTAAGGACGACGAACAACTGTTGAAGTAAGCCTATATCGGCTCAGAGAAGCTCTGATGGTTTCGGAAGGCGAACATTAAGACTAAGATCTATTCTGATCTCCGAATCTCGCTGGCACGCCAAAATAAATGACGAGACCGACACCTCGCAAGGCGACAGGCAGGTACAGCAGCAGTGTTCAGGGAATAGGTATCCCGACCAGCGCCCATTGCACCATGAAAAGGTTGAGTACTGCGTGGAGCCCCTATTGGAAGGCATGACTGCTTAGCTTCGGACCACGCTAGAGTCAAACGAACTGTCTGCACATCTTCATACTGCTAGTGCAAACCTCATACAATTTGGAAGGTAGACACACTCAAGGACTATACCTCCCGGAGTGAGGATAGGGAATTGTGTCTAGATGCGGACGCTTTGTGGTCGCGTTGCCAGCGGCAAAACATCCATACAGCTTGCTTGTGGTAGGCTGAACGCAGGTGTAGATGATCAAAGATCCATGAGCGCCCGGGAATGACGATGATCTCCAAGGAAGAGGTGCCGTATGGTATCATGCTCCGAGTGTGTACCGATGACGACCACAGGATACCTTCTGCCTTTTCGAAGTCTTAACTCACGACATTGCTCGCAGAGAATGTGGGTATGAAGTGTTCTCTGTGAAAGTACGAAAATGCTAGTGCTATCGAGGCAGACATACCGTTCATCGCCTCTAGCATCACGCTATGGCGAAGGCTCAATCTGAAGCACGAATTGATGCCCATATCATACACCAATCACCTCCATGGGTATCGGCTTTGTCACAAGTGGTAATCTCGTATCACAGGAAGAACTGTAGCCTACCACAAATGCATCTTACACCCCCATAAGAACATCACAACGATGCGACTGAGGTGCTATCAAAAAGAAGTTCTCCATCTCCATACTGTCCGCCGTGGTCGAAGGCGCCAGCTTGGCGTCTTCGCACTGCCTGAAGAATTCAGCCGCGCCCAATCGCAGCTCCATGCGCGCAAGATGGATGCCAATGCAAGTCCGAGAACCTGCGCCGAACGGGTGATTCGCGGCCTTTGCTAATTCCTGCTGCGGCGTGAGATCTGCTGAGTTCAGCTGGAGCCATCGTGACGGGTCGAAGGTGAGAGCATGGTCGAAGATTGTGTTGTCACGGTGAATTGTATACGCCTGGGTGGTGACGGTAGTGCCGCCCGGTATGTGGTAGCCGCTGATTTGAGCTCCTTCTGGTGGAGTACTTCGCGGAAGACCGCCTGGCGCCGCCCCATACAGCCTCAAGGTTTCGTCGATGATAGCATTCAGCAGCGGGAGGTCCTCGAGGTTTTGGTCTGTGTAATCTTGTGGCAGAGCTGAGAGCTCCTTTTGCAGGTCGTGTTTGAGCTGTGGCCTGGACAGAACAGCCCAGACGAGATAAGTCAGCGTGATACCTGTCGTGTCTGACCCGGCAACGATCAGGCCTGTTGCTTCGATCACTACATCCTTCTCACTCAAATCTCCGCCCTGTCCCTTTTCGCTCTCACTAATGATCTTGGCGAAGATGTTGGCCGTGTCTCTCCGCTGCTTACTGCCGCGGATGGCTTCGGTGCCGTAGGTCATTAGGAATGGGGTAGATGCAAACAGTCGTCTACATGCCTCGAGGGGGATCCAGCTACCAACAAGACGGACTAGTGGTAGCTCAACCCCAATGCCCGAGCCCATCAAAGCCGACTGCAGGGTGCGAATGTACGTATCGGCCTAACTTCAGTCAGCGGAAGACGGTGCTTAGTGAGCAGAAACACTACCTCTCCCTTTTCAATCATTCCAAAGCTCTGCCCGAACATCAAGTGCGTGCTCACATCGGTCGAAAACAAGGTCCACCATTTCAGCACGTCCACAGCCCCACCGCGACTCCCTTCCTCCTTCATCTTCCTTACCGTCAACTCCACCTTGCTCCTCACGAGGTCCTCCCACGTCGCCCGCAGGTAGCTTTTACTGAAGCCCCTAGCGAGCAACTTACGCCGTGCAGCGTGCTGTTTTGCATCGGACATGGTGAAGATCTGGGGCGCGTCAAAGGACGTAAGGTCCGAGTACCACTGTGTCTTGTGGAAGCCCGAACCGATCTTGTGGATCTGTTGGAATGCGTGTGGGTCGGCGACCGCGACCTCAGTCGGTGTCAGGCGCACGATCGGTCCGTACTTTCTGTGCTGTGAATCCACATAGTACATCCGTTGGCCCGTGATAACGGCGATTTTCAGGCGAAGATTGGTAAGTCTTGCGTGGAAAGGTCCAGGCACCTGGTTGAGCGGGCTCGTGAAGGCATTGTAAAGTATTAGCTTGGCGAACGTGTTAGTGAGACAAGGTTGGGGGCTTCCTGGCATGTAGTGGCAGAGGGTCTGCTTACGGCAGATTTCCACGCGAGGTAGAAAACGACCAGAAGGCCGACTACCCTTGGCGCTGTTGAGACGTCCATCATTGAATGGTTCTGTGTAAAGTGTAGGAACATATTCTACCGATCACTCATCTAATCTTCAGCAATACTTATATATCCCCGGAAGCGGACTCGGGTCATTTTGTCACCGTACCGTGCATCTCCCCGCAGTCTGGTGGTACCGTCACGACCTAGAATGTTAAGCGGGCGTGCATTAGCCTCGTGGCCTTGCATATGTTACGAGCCTGCCACACAAAGCTGTTTATCCATACTACCCAAAGTGAAGTATGTGCATAATGCTATTGGCCAAATCATCTACACCAGCTTAACACTCCAGGTCGTGATGGTAGGTAGTTCGAGTGATGTGGTCCCGGGCTCACTAACTGGGATATCCCACATCCGGCTCCACACAGCCGAACCGATGCCGGCACAACTAATCGATATTCGATAAGGCAAGCTGTTTCCTGTCCTAAGGACTCTGTCTTGCATTTTGTATACATCGCAAACCCCCTTGTTAGATCAGGCTAGCCCTTTCTCTGGACACTGTATGATGGTTAGTAAGAGGACCAGTCTTCGAACCTTGTTACTCACTTGTTAGTGGCGCTGCAGGCCGCAACTATGGCCTTTCCTTTGACTTCCTTGAAAGCGGCACCGGACATGAGCAACTTCGTCGACCCTCTGCATGGTCGGCTTGAGGTGGGCCTCAAAAGCACCTTGTACCTCCTTACGCGCCTCCAAATATTGTTTAGACTTTATTCATGTGCACCATTGAGGAACAAATGGCGATGTTGACGTCGACATTAACAAGAGAACTAACCGGAGGAAACCAGCAAAGCTATTTGTGAGCGAGCAGGCCCTGGCTTTACCCTCATCTGTTGCCTAAACATTACCAAGGGCATGATCCCGCTCGACGGGTCTTTGCTGCAGCGACATGTAGCTGATGCGAGCCGAATACCTTTGCGGCAAAATATTCAAAGTTTTGCCTTATTTTGCTTTTGCCTTTTGCCTTGTTATGCAAGAAAGATCACAATGGTCGGGCATGAAGGCAACGCTTCAGGTCAGAATGCGAAGACCTTACGAAGTATGCTTGAGCGATCGAAGCCGTGATATGGTGGAAGCAGTGTCCATAGTCGATCGTCTGTGCTACTTGGTGGTGCGGAGCCGCCATTGAACGACTTCGGCATCGTATGCCTCCTGCACAAGGTGTCTAGGATGCTAGGAGTGACTTGCTGGACCGTCAAAGGTTACCTTGAAAGCGAGAAAGCTCTCACCACACACCCGCAGGTACGATCAGCACTTCACGCCGCAGCAAAGATTGCTACTGACCAGTGCCGTCATTTGTGGCTTCGTCATGCTACATCTCCGACCCACAGATCATTGCCTAGCATTTGTGTCAACGACAGGGTTCAACTTGTGAATTGCATGCGCCATGCTGCGGATTTCTGGCCTTGGTAGCACTGCCAACTCGGTTCAGTCAGCTGTTCAATGCTTCTGTGGGTTGTATTTTCCTTTCTTTGTTTCTTGCGGGACCTGCGCCATCAAGCTGATCGAGGCTGCTTGGCTCTCTGGCAGAAATAGGATCATGTCTTGTGATTGTCAGTGAAGAGTCAGACTTCTGGCAGGAGCGCTAACTTACTCATCAGCAGCTTCCTCTGTGACAGCATCAAGTCCCTGAAACCAGCACCGCTCGTCAGAACCGACACCAGGCAACTGCGAACTTCCAGCTCCGGGTCCAGCATTTCGTAGGTCAAGTCTACTAAACGCGGCAACAGGATGAGAGTCGCTATTTCCGAACAAGGTTTCGATCCAAGCTTCGTCAAAACTTAGTGATGTTCGTGCCTGCCTGGACAAAACATCAGCCAGCTTTCTCAGGCATGACAAGTACGATATCAGTGCTTACCTATTTCCATGTGGTGCGGCGCTGCACTTCCTCATGCGAGTCGCTTTTATCAATCTGCGAGAACCACTGATTGTTCGTCTGGCACTGCCTCCTTTGGTGCCAGCATTTTTGTGACTTATGGCCAGATCTCGAGCCTGTTTCAGAGCTTTCTCACCGAGCTCAGCAGACTGGCATGAAGCGCTGGCCCTGCGTCTGCTTCTATCGCACTCCCCGTTCCCTAGACACA
Source organism: Knufia petricola (assembly GCA_002319055.1). Lineage (NCBI taxonomy): Eukaryota > Fungi > Ascomycota > Eurotiomycetes > Chaetothyriales > Trichomeriaceae > Knufia > Knufia petricola. Next base: position 222,801 of record NMUC01000031.1, on the reverse strand, counting down.
TCTTTCCGTCTTCTGCTTCCAAGACAGGCGACCGTGGGTGAGCAAGACCTGTATGCATGTCGAAAATGAACGGATCGGCTAGCAATTGCATGCACTAGCAACCCTCTGTTCTTAGATTGCTCGCGTGCAGGATAGCTGGTAGTACAGGCGCCTACTTGTAATCCTACCACACTCGCGCTTTGCAGCTGTATGACGAAGCCAAGAGAACTCCAACTCGGGGACTTTCATATTGTGCATCTCGAGCTAGAAAGCTCCATCATGAACTGTGGCCTATGCTTCAGGAGATACCGGACGTGCTTGGAGCGTTTCTGCAGTGGCATGGATGATTGATCGTGTCTTGCCACAATTGGCTTACCATAACTAGCAGATCATTCTAAGCTTTTGTCAATATGTCTTGGTTACAGATTGAATTCCTACAGCCATGAACTAAACGAGGTCCTGGGTGGTAAGAAAGCCATATAACCCGGGCCGTGAGGTGACCCAGGTGCGATGGATGATGCTGACTTGCGTTGGTGCCATGGGAGCGCGAAACTCTCTCGTAAATCTCGGTTTGTCGTGCAGCCAAGGCCGCTATGTTATTACGCGACGAGCTATACATGCACCGTCTGCTCCGGAACCGTGGACGGATCACGGTACATACCTACCGTAATCTATCGGAAGTACCGAACTCCTGGGATCGCTCCTCTGCCTACCACGTAGTTTAGCATCAGGGCCTGTAATTTTAGCCTGGCCTGCATAAGCGTCTTAGAAGATTATTGGACGGATAAACTTTGGCTAGGCTAAAATTACAGGCCCTGGTGGTAGGGGATATCGGATCAGGCTCCTAAGTCCGAGCATTTCAGCCTGTGATATTGGGGCTGTCCTCTTGATCACACGAATAAACACTGATGTTAATTTTCGTGATGGCCAGCGAGTCTCTATCACATCGACGTGAAGGCTGGCGCTCATTCATGCTACCAGTATGGCTCAACAACGTAGAACAGCACTAAAAGTGCCGATGTGGTTGCATAATTCGATGATGCGAACACTACTCGTACCTTGAGCAAGCTCAATTGAGCACTACTAGTACCGCCGAGCATGCGGTGTCGAGACAATCGCATGGTCAAACTCTAGAATTTCAAATCCCACATCCGTCTAAACGGTCCACAAACCCCTCTATCATCGTCCCAGGTAGTGACCATCCATGTTTCCGAAGAGAGTATTTTACAGGCAGGTACTACTACGCAAAGAGCGTCTTGCGATACTCTGCCAGTAATGCACATTTCCAAAAGGACAAGATCATCCCCACTCGCGCCCGCTTCGAGCCGGTGCACCGGAAACGTCCTTAGAGGCCCCACCTAGTAGTACCTCGGTATGTTGTACAGTGTTCGAACCGAATGAAAAACAGGCTGTTGCGACCGATACGAAGGAGCTCTACCATAGCAATAGGCACCACATTTCATGATCGCTTTCTCGACTCACTCTCCGTTAGAGAGAGTTACGCGCAACGCTGGCACATGACAGGAAACCCCCAAGGCAAAGTATTGCTACACATGCATGCTCAGGATGAAGAAAATGGCGTTGCATAGCTGCGAAACCGATAAGCACGCGGTTTTGCATGAATTGTGCCTCATAGGATTATTACTATTGCTGCCAGGTAGCAGTTACAATGTGTAAGTTGTTGCTCCGAGTGAAACTCTTATACATCTCATGCTCGTCCTGAGTAGCAAGCATGATCTGCTTATTCTCTTCAAGCTCGTATAGTTCTGAAGTCTTCCTCTACTGTAGTTCTTCCAACGTCTCTCAGCCAGAAGGTACGCTATACGCATCTTCCACATCTACAGACCTATAGTTGACCACAACTATCCTTTGGCAAAGGGCGTAAACGACTAACTTTCAAGTTCGAGCTGTGTGTGTATTGAGTGGCGACCCGGAAGTGTCACCGTTGGCCTAGGTTCTAGATGATACACCGAAGATGCCATTGATCAAAGGCATATCTGCCGAATGTTGGATTCACTTGAGGAGAAGGCGAGATAGTATATGGGATCTTTGAGCCTTGACAGCATGAGGATTGTATCAGGTTGGGAGTCACGTGGCCGTCGAATTCATGACTGGACGTTGTGAACGTGCAACAGTAAACAGACTGACGGCGAAGAAAGCACAGTGACCAAAGCAGGTCACATCAATCCGCTCTCGTCGAACTTCCTCTCACGGCTAGGCGATATGGTAGCTGAGCTTGCCGTGGTGCTTGCGTAATGTGACGAAGACTGTTGTAACAAACCTAATTCTGGCATGGGATTTGCAAGTCACTCGACACAGGAATGGAGCTTGTTAGATGTGAAAGGTCAACCCTGGTATCCGATCGCACAATAAGTCCCCGTTGTCGAAGTTGGTCTTGAACAGCGTCATTGCTGAATTGGATAGTTCTGCAATCCGCGGAAGGGGAGGCACGTGCAGCAAGTGGCTTCGGAAAGTGGTCGATGGGACGGAATAAATGCCGTTATGCGGCCAACCAGTCCTCAGACCCGAGTCTTTGTTGATGTTTCAAGCTCACAAGAGACGAATCTTGTGCGTGCGATGAGGTTACATTGAGTGAGCCGGAACAGTTCATCAGAGCGGAAGACAATAATTCAGCTCCGGGACAAGGCTCAACTTATTCTCTGGCGGGTTTACCGAAGTAAGCACTAGTACTAAGGCCGCATATGACCCACCGACAAGGTAAAGGATGCGTTAGTACTTGTTCCTGGTGGCCTGCCAAGTGTTTCCACCAACTCGGAGCTTCTGCAGTCCTCAGCTGAGAAATCACCCGGACTTGCTTCTTCTCACACGCGTCAAGAACTGATTCCAACCGATTGACCAGAATCTATACAAATAGGACCCGGTCACCCTGTGTAATCTAGCGATGCTTCGCTGCTGATTACGAATGATATGCCATGAAACATGAGTCTCCGCCCATATTGATTTCGGGTATAAGCGACTCTGATTTGAAGACCATGCAGATACGTATTTCCTATCCTGCAAGCAGAACAAAAGAGAAAGTAATACAACGCTGCTTCAAAACTGCTGCAGAGACCCATCTGGACAGCCATGGCACAGCCTACCAGTGCTGCGTGCTGGTTCAGCCCCTGCACAACAACAAAGTCGTAGGCTGATCCATGCCATGAGCAGAAAGAGTTGTTCGGCTTTGAGCGAGACCAGTGCACACGGCTTGCATACACTGCGCCAGAACACTTATAGTGCCTGACAAGTGGCACTAATGATAGTGCTGAAGCAGGCTTGGTGGGGTCTAGCTTGGTAGTAGCTTCAAAGCTTCTTTGAAGCACTTCCGCAGCGGTCTCTTCAGCCCTACAACCGTGCAACTCAGTTGAGCACAACTTGTATAATTCACCCCTACGGGGCAATCGAACCACGTAAGTCCTTATCTACGAGTACACTTAGGTACGAGACCATCATGAATGCCTCATCTCGAGGAATTTGAGCGTAGGCCGGCGTTACTTTGGGATAATCACGGGTAGAGCTCTGTCGTCTTTGCTTCTGAGCCTGGCGTGTCTAGCCTACGCCTGTGGTGATATCAGCCCCCATGCTAAAGCCACTAGCCGCCTGTCAGTCGTGGATCTAGGTGATTGAGCTCAGCACTATTCGTTAGGCATCCAGCGAGGTGGACACACAGTATTCTTGGCTCAATCCTTCGCGACTCCAGCTACAGAGATTCTACCTCAGTATTCAAGGGTCGCATGGTTTCGGTCTGAGAGCTTGACCGTTTAGCATGGATCTTGTCAGTCCAGATCCAGTCAGGCTCTCTTCCAACGGCCTGGAGAGCTCCATCACCGCCATGATCATACCCAACACATCAAACGAGCACGCTAATGCCAGTGCTCACAAGTCCTGCGGCCTGTTCCCAATTGCTCGCAGACTTATTCGCACCGTTTATGCCGAGGGTCTTCTTGCATTCATTCCAGGCTGGAATACAAGACCACGGTCCCTTCTCTTGTGACAGTCAGGGCCGCACGAATTGTCGTTTTATATACCCAGAATACCCAGAGCACTTCCAAAACCATTAGCATGGAGCAAAGACGGCCTTCTCTAAATTCAGATGCTCCAGAAGCTGTACCCAATCAATCCAGGCCGACGTTTGGATTTGTCGGCTCTGATGATTACGAGTATTTTGAGCCTCCTACATCAGCATTCGAGCGACACCGGTCGCCTGTCCCAGAGTACCGACAGTATGAGACATCGCCTCGTATATCTGCGCAATCACCACCACCGCCCAGCTCCGACGTAGGTCGGTCACCACCGATATCAGAAGCTGGCTTTACCAAGTTAGGACCACTCTCACCATCGGTACAGTACTCCGAAATACACTCGCCTGACCCCGAAACGGTATACAACGAAGGCGAAAAAGAGGCTGTTTATTCATCGACCTCACGTCAGTCAAAAGTCCCAGCGTATTATGCCAACCCAGTGCCTGGCATCTACCATCAGAATTCAGGTGACAAACCGCAACTGTGGTCTGCTGACCATCAATATCAACAACAGCAGCAGCAGCATCAACACCAACACCAAGAACAGTCTACGAAAAAACCATTTTATAAGCGTTGGTGGTTTTGGCTGGTCGTTCTCGCTCTGATTGTCATCATTGCGGTTGCTATCGCGTGTGGTGCGGTCTTCGGTACTAAGAAATCGAACAAGCAATCCGACTCGTCGAACAGCGCTGGAAATAGCACCAGCGGCGGAAATGGTACGGGCGGCACGAATATCAATGCCGATCCCAATACCAGCGTTGGTGGCTACCTCAACAATGCATATTACTCTACATCAGGAGCCTTCAACGGCAGCGGCATCGCGATTGCAGCGGCCAACACAGAAGAAAACCAGAGTCTATATGCTTTCTACCAGGACCCCTCAGGCATGCTCCAATATACCGTGATGGATCCCACCGGCCAGTGGAACATCGTAGGACCCATCAACTCTGGGAGCTACAAGGCTCTCAATGGCACGCCGTTGTCTGCCGTGCAACACATACTTGGCGGTCAAACTGCCAGCGCCCAAGCCGTGTGGCATCTTTTCTATATCGACGAGGATTACACCGTCCGAGAGCGCGTCATCACAAATACGACGACTAATAGCATCAGTCCGGTCTGGACAGACGGCCCACTTAGCGAAAAGAATCTCAAGACGTGGCAATCAGACACCATCGGCCTCCAGGCATGTTATTGGGGTAATTTTTATGGCCAATGGAGCTACGACGATACAGTAGCGTCGGAGGGCATCCATATCTGGTTTGCCAGTGACGCGACAGTCTTCCAGCAATATAGTTGGACGAACGGTACCGACGACTGGAACTTTGACCGGCAGTGGAACGATCTGAGCGGCAACGGCGGAGTGGGTTGCCAGACGTGGTACAGCATGACCGAATACGTCTGGTTCGTTAACACTAAGAACGAACTCGCCATGTATTGGAAAGACAACAACCGTTCTGCGGGTGCTACGACTGATCATCCTGTCGGGGCATGGACACCAGGTAAGTTGAACAAGGTTCGCCTTTTGCAACGAACAAGCTAACAATGCTAGTGGACATCGGCGTCAAGAACGTTCAGATAGACTCTGGCCTCGGATATACGGACTACATGGTCTGGCAAGATCAAGACACGACTATCAGAGGGGCGAATGTCACTTGGCTCGCCGAAAACACGACGATCATTACTGGCGACAACGGTACCCCCGACACCTTCACCTTACAATACCAAGGACAAGATGTTAATGCCTTGCGTGGTACACACTTGAGCATTACAGGTGTCACGACATCGAGCGACGGCCATGAGCTGCTTGTTTTCTTCCAGGAGACTGGCGATGATATGATGGTGTACACCAGAGATGTTGACAATCATGGTGGGCTCTGGCAACAGGCTTCCGATTTCCCAGTTGAGCCGGACACGTCAGATGGTTGATGGCTGGCGAAAGATTTGAAAGTATAATATCGCTGATGTTGTGCGGCTACGAATTTATGATCTTGACAATTTGACATGTGCACTGGTTTCCAATGATTCTTGCCTTTTAATAGCGACCGAGAGTGTCTCGCGATTCATGCTACTTGACCTAAAATAGGCCCCGTACAGTCAAGACGCAGTGCCAGTGTCCCGTACTATTACGTGCTGTCAACAGCCGGTTTCATCCTTCGATAAATGCGCTGCTGATGATGCACTTGCTGCTCATGTGGCTGTTGTACGGCCCAATTCGGCAATCTGTAAACACGCCTGGAATCTAAAGTAAAATGAATTCAGGTTGCAGGCCATCTTCTGAGCAGACTTCTCTCTGGAAAGTCTACCCGATGCGAGCCAAGTGTCGACAGATGTTAATAACGAGACTTCTGAAGAATTCTCTTTGAGGCAGGCACTAGCTGACGATGGCGCTCCCTGGCGTCTTTCTTGACACATCATGGTCGGTGCAATACATCCCAAGAGTGAAGAGACGTATGAGCATATTGCATGCTCTGCTAGTAGCCTCAAGACCGAGTGCTGAGACGGAGCGACAGCTGCAAGCTCTGTCAAATGAATGCTACCAGCACAACCAGAGTCGAGGTCGACTCGAGCCTTGGGATGAGCTAAGAGATGAAGGTGAGAGAACAGGTCAACTGCGGGAGTGCCTCATATCGCAAGTATGGCCACACCATTCGACGTCTGACGAGGTGCAAGACCGCCGCTGCCTAGGGCTACTGATTGAAACTCGGTACCAGAAAACAGCTTATCAAGTCCTCCTTCTGGCCCGGAGAAGCCTCAGCACCGATGAGTGCCCGCTTACTGCTATCTTGTACAAAGCAAGTCAAAGCAATGTCCGGAATATTAAGGATTGGCTCGACTACAAGTTCGCGATACCATCAGCGGCACCGCTGCAACTGCACCAGGATTTGCTACCACGAATGTGTTCAAGCTATCTTGCTGTCCTGACAGAACCTTGGGCGGCCGCTTCAGACTATAGAGATGCGCTCCGACAAGCCACCTTAAAGCAAGCTCTGGGCAACTTGAAATTGACGATAGCATTTTCAGGTACTACCGGTACTGAGATCGCTCCAAAGCTGAAGACCCTGGACCTCGACCTGCCATCGGAAACCATAAATGCGCTCCTGGAGAAGACACGGCAGAGATCAGCTATGTTTGATACCATGCGACCCACGTTTCTAGCTGAGCTTGCACGTGCTATACATGAGAAGACTGGCCTGAAACTCCCCCTCAGTGGTTCGCTCTCTGCTGATGCTGGTCTTGACAACAGGAATATTACGGGTACAGGAGAAGCAGGTCAAGAGGACAGAAACCTGACTAGTTCCAGAATTCCACCGTTGAGGGTCACGAAGATAACATGTGCAGCCTTCGCCGTTAGCATCGACGGGAAACTGAAGTTCGCAAGCAAGCCGGTCGAGAATGCAGAACTGATCGGCTATCAAGAGAAGGTAATACGATCAGCTTATTGGCAGATGCTTGATCTTCTTCGAGGTGAAGCTGAAAGAAGAGGTAGCGAGCACAACGATTTGCATTAATCCTCTCACAAAAGAAAGTCGTAGAGGACGGCATATGGTGGTCCGTTGTCACTTGCGCGAGGAAGTGGTTGCTCAATCCCATGCGCTGTGCAAGTCTCACAGACCGGCGCCGAGAAACACTCTACTGCTTGGGCGCCAAAAATCCTTAATGTTGTGCAAAGGAGTCCTCTTTGGCAGAACACTGCTTGGTAAACGCGCAGATGACCGGCACAGGTGCGTTACCTGTTGCGGCCGGGCGAACAATCGCTGTCTCTGCTTCATCAACAATAGAAGACGCCACCAATCAGACCACGCAATGGAGGACGCCAAGCAGTTCAATCAATGCCGTGACTCAGTCGAGGTCGCCTCAGTCTCTTGATGTCCAACGTGCTTCGTCAACTCCGCAGTTGGCTTTACCCTTACCTCCAACTCTGACCAAAGGAAGGAAGAGGACTTCGAGTGGCGGCATTGAAGACATGGCTCGGGGAAGTGTCGCTCTATCTGAAGAGGAAGCGGAAGATTTTGTTGAACTGGAGATATAGGCTACCCGGGGATCGTCGTGCGCCGGCAGACAAAGGCCGGCCCTGAATCGTGAATAGCTGAAGATTGTCGCCCCTGAACTCAGCAACTTCAACAATCGCAAATCTTACCTCGTCAAAGCTCAGCGGGCGACCAATTTCGATGAACGGTGAAGATCAAGAGTGCTGCGAAGCACACAACACAAGAGTCACTACTCGAATGGAAGAATGGCAGAACATTTGGAGAGCTCCCTCAGCTCCAATGAAGATACACACCTACAGCATGCTCGAATATAAGAACGGTCATTTCGTGGGCGTTGTGGTAATGTGTCTCCTAGCAAGATGACTGCGCAGACGCAATGTATCGTTGTCAAAACGGCCGAATATCCTGCAGACACGTGAGACAAGGAGCAGTTGACGATGGAGATCGCAGGCGGAAGATCTATGGACTACGACGAGAAGAGGATAGCTCGACCCCCTAACGATACTCCGATATTAGCGTGTTCTTTTACTGGCGACGTGGAACCGATGCCGAGAATAATACCCAATGATGCTGCTTCCAAGCCCCGGTGCTCTCGCCTGATTTGTGGTTTGAATGGTTGCTTCGCCGCCCGGACGCAGGCCAGATGCACCAAATGCAGGCTAGAAAGTGCTGTGTCTCACAACACCATGAACTGCGACATCCATCTTACGAGTGCCACAGCGACTAAGCAGAATTCTCTCGTTCCACTCTGCATCGTTGCGCTATATCGCTCACTTCTAATGCTACGATCAACATCAGCACAACTTCCACTCGTTAACAACAACAACACCAGCAACCCCTTTCCGAGAAACACTTGATCAGCCGAGTCCGAGTAGAAGCCCCGTGCCTTGCGAAGCGTCCAGCCTTTGGCCACCGAGGGCCAGTATCGAGCACATACCCCTCGCAGAAATCGAACCCATTCACACCAGGTGTACTTCGAACACTCGGCCGCCAGGCCTCACAAACAACCATGAAGAGCCAGGCTTTCATTTCGATCATCTCAACATTCCTTCTCCTTTTTACATCGGTCCTGGCAGTATGGCCCGGTGTCTTCGAGGCTGCTAGGCCAGGCGCTTTGATAGCAAGGCAGGATTCTGACACTCAGAGTATGTGCTGGCTCGCATCTGTCTTCCAGCAAAAGGAGTACTGACATTTCTCTCTAGCACAATCGGCCTCCGCCTCACAGACAGAAAAGGCATCGGCCTCGGCCTCTGCGTCGGCAACTCAGAACTCGAATGATGACGACGACGAGGGTGATGAGGACGACAGCAAGAGCGCATCCGCCTCCAAGACTTCGTCAGCATCGAGGTCCGGGTCAGCGTCCGGCACGAAGACCGCAAGCAGTACGATAACAGGGGGCTCAAGTAACAAGAACTCTACCGCCACAGCCATCGATCCTCGACTGCCTCCTGGCGGTGTGTCCATGATTACACCTGCCGCCATAGACGGCATGACATATGTCATGGTTGGCAATCAGGTTACTTTCAAGTGGAACTACACAAGGTAGAGAAATGGCTTCCAAGTTAGCGGCACATGCTAACAGCTCCCCAGTTTGAGCGTTACCCCCGACTATATTGATGTCGTTGCGACAAACACTATCAACAGCCAAACATATACCATCGCAGCCAATCAGTCAACTGAGCAGACACAAGAGGTGGTATGGGACACCGGCGAGTTCACCAAGACTACTGATTTGCCATTCGTCGTGGCAACCTACACTCTGATGGTGAGTGACTCATTTGATGATTGAAGTTGTGTGCCTGCTGACCTCAACAGATCTACGATGCCGCAAGTGAGCCTACTGCCGTTGCCAGTGCCGGCTACCTGGGCGCCTTTTCCAATTTGCAATTCGGCATATACACCCCTCAGCCATATGTCCCGTTGAGTGAATTTGAATGCTCAACATGTAGCAGCGCAGCATCCCTTCACGAGAAGCAAGCACTCACCGTCCTACTCGGTACATGCACCATCACGCTACTCTCCTTCACCTGGTTTGTCTCCGGTGTTTTCCACCTGTTCTAGACAAGATATGGTCTTCTGTCCAAAGATCTCCAGAGCTACATGCCTCCATTTTACGATCCAAGCGAGCGAGTTTTGACATTTGCATTATGCATAGCGGCACAGGTGGAACAAATAGCTTGGGGCATCCTGATATTATCTGCAATTATACTACGACCACAAATAATGATGGGCTACCGGAAGGAATCTCTGAAGCCGGACTGGCGTTGCGGTGGACCGACTTGCGGAAATGGAGTTGTTTGAGCGGCTTCTTGCATCGCGGAAGCACCTCTGGAAAACCTCCCCGTGCTGACCCTTTAGGGAAGTGATAGATTTACCCTAGAGATTTGGAAAAGACAAGACTTAATGCATATCTTTGACATAACGTTGTTTCGCTGCTCTACGAGTTGCTTCACGATTGGCCGCGTCAGACGGCGCGCAACATGGTCTCGATGCGAGAGTCCAGTTTCTACTCCAAGAACCAAGGCACTAGGAAGCTGGCAAGGCAAAGTCGAATGGAGTGATGGTTGAGAGACAACCTGTGAGCCGCTAGAGGTTGACATCTCTTTGGAGTCTACGGGGAATGAATCCCTCGTATATGACAAATTAGCCCACTTTGACAAGCAGAATGCTGACTGACTTAGGAAAGACAAATGCAGCTATGACGCAGAACAGGATACGGTCAATGTGGCAGAGGTTGGAAGCAAAACGGCAACCCAAGGTTGTCAGTCACTACTACTTCCGGCCGATGCCAGCCAGAAGCATCCGAACGACTTCATCCCACAGCACAGTACAGCATCTGAGTGCGCAGAAGATCTGATTCTTCCAAACGACAGGCCCCAGCTATCATCCACACAACTCAGCGACAATTTCCCAATCACGAGCGAGTCTCAATCACTCCTGACGACGCGTCAGACGTGGAAATGGCTCAATCTGGCGCAGATACCGGCCCAGGTCAGTCAACAAGTCGACCACTGGAACTTCCCCCAGGCTGGAACGACACGCACACCAAATTCGTCCAAGATCTAGCTAGCAAGGGCGAGGACGCTGCTTCGGTCATGATACTGTTTGAGACGGAATTCTCTGATGAGAAGCTCGGACAGCCAGTGAAGCTCGGAGATACTGTCAAGAGGATCGTGATAGGGACTCACCGGACGTCTCGGTTTCAATGAAGGGTTGTGGAGGAGACTCGGAGCAAGAGCAGGCTAGCACGTCTCGTTGGTAACTCGGATGGAAGTCTTTGAGGTGAAATCTTGCTCCTCGTGTTTGTCGAGGGGGTTTTCTTTCAACCCTTGTCTGAGTCGAGCAATAGACGTTTTGGACTCCATCTATCAAGCTGGTGGGTGATGGTCATTTCGGTAGTTCGACGAGCAAAAAGGCAAGGACAGAAGGAGACGTGGAAAATAGCTCAGATCCATCTCACTGATCTGGATATACAAACAGAGACGTTGTGTTGCTAACGAGCATTCCGTGTCAACCGAAGAGGTAGATGTCGATCGCCTGACCCCCGTGCTCATGCTAGACTCTTATGTACGACGTAACCAACTCCTAGCCGTGTGCGATATGTAATTGGTCCAATACTCTACTCAACGCCCTTCCAGCTTCTATACAGCTTTTTGTGCTGCTCAAAGAAAATCATGGTGAATATTGTATGGGGTCCAAGCCTGATGAAGCTTGGTACCCAGCCCCGGAACATCCACAGGTACCCCTCGTGTTGCATAGCGGTACGTAGTATCTCCATTATAGGTCTCTTACCAGCACCACTCATTACCCTCGTCTTGACCACATCTACCGGCGAGCAGACCGTGGTCGCAACAAAGCCGGCGCTCAGTGATGCGCCGAAATGGGTTGTGATATTGTCGCCCATGCCCAGGCTATTCATGAAGAACTGTTTAATGATGTCGTAAGACCCAAGTTGGGATGAAGTCATGAGAAGAGCACGGGAGGAGTTGGCGCCGACCCCACGCCAGAGCGATGTGACACCTTCTTCTCGGACCATGCGTACTAGGCCATCAAGTGCGTGCTTGTAGTTCCGCCGTTCGGCGACAGGCTTCCCATGGTCGGACTGCATGCGAACGTTGAGGACGTCGCCTGGGTTGCCGGCTATACCACCCAAAAACCCTGCTAGGGATGACTGCATGATGAGGTTCAAGGTTGAGGACTTCGGGTTGGGGTTTTCAGCTGTTGCTTCTGGTGCGAAGCGCACCTTGAGGTCTTCGTAGACACCGAAGCGGACAGTCGAGTAGGTCAGCTGGCGCAGTAGAGACGCACTCAGCCCTGAGTAGAGATTCAGGAACCCCTCGTTTCTGATAATGTACCCAAAGGTACCGACCATCTTCTTGGGTGCATCTGGCGCCCGGGTCTGTAGGCGCACTTTGACGAGGTCTAAGGGATGTGTTACGACGGCCGCGAGGGCTGCGGCGCTTCCTCCAAACCAAAAAGGGTAGTGTATAGGAGGGTTCCCCGACCTCGGCTTGCTGATCTTGAGTTGCTCTTTCACCTCCCCCTTCGAAGGGATCTTCTCGCTGTTCGTGAAGGTCGACATGGCTCTGTATCCATTGGATCCGCTGCCAGCAGCTGTGAGTCCCACCGTACGCGTTGCAAGTGTGACTGATACTCAGGGAGAGGAGATGACTTGTGCCAAAACCGAGCTGGAAACTCCTTCGACGAGAAACGGCAAACCGTGAGACTGAAGCAAGATTCCTTACCTGCCTAAGTTACTTCGCATTGCCGAGATTCCCACCTGGCATATGTCATGGCAAGTCCCGACTGATTGGCGTTCTGGCCTAATCTCCGGTCCACTGTACCGCCAATGACCCACGCTTAGGCACAGATTGCACCGCTTGCATGCTCTCAGGCGATTAAAGTATGCCCGTAAAAGCTGCCAATGCCAGGCCCGAGGGAACTAAGGTTTTCCGAGACGCGCTGTCGGCGATTTCTGAGCGTGGTCATTTTCAGTGCAGAGTCGAAGCTCCAATGTACTAGTATGCCATTGCGTCCAACCGCGGCATCGCAACACGTATCGAGCGCAGTACTCGAGTTGCCCAGCTCGCAGCTCGTGGGCTCGGTCTCGTGAAGCTAAACCCTAGGCTGGGTACTTGCGATGCATCTTGCTAGGACAGGAGCCTTCTTACGCGTTCTGCGCAGTGCCAGACTAGCAGCTCCTCGACACTTGGTAGGGTCGCCAGTACAATGCGAGCGATGGCTCACTCACTCGTCCCGATGCTTGTCTTCACCGGCTGCGTTCCCGGAACAATCAGTCAGCAACTCGAGCGAAGTTGATCCCAAAAAGACTGCTGCCATATCCCCCGAGATTCAGCAAGACGGACGTAGCCAGAACAGCAGCGGTATTCCTGGTACGAGCATTGAGTCGGGGACGAGGCCAGGGAAGAGCATATTGGGACAATACTACCCATCTGATGCGACTACGAACGCGACGGACACGATATTGGAACTGGTGGGACGCAAGCTCTATGACACCCCGAATCATCCTATAGCCATCACTCGAAAGCTGATAGAGTCCGTGTTTCCGCCGCCTGTCTACAAGAACCATATCGCGACCAACCCTGTCGTTAGCACGAAAGATAATTTCGACGTCTTAGGCTTCCCCGAAGACCATCCTGGCCGTTCCCGAACTGATACCTACTACGTTGACTCGAAGACTGTCCTCCGAACACATACCTCGGCCCACCAACATTCCGCCTTTCAGCGTATCGCCGCCAACGAGGAGAATGGCTACACAATCTGCGCCGATGTCTACCGTCGAGACAGCATCGATCGAAGCCATTTCCCCGTCTTCCACCAGATGGAGGGTGCTCGCACCTGGCAGTTGCCTCCGAAAACCACACATAAAGAAACTCGATTGCAGCAGCAACAGAGAAGAGCACAGATGATTCGAGAGAGCATTGACGCCATGCCGAAACATGGTCTGGAAATCATCGACGAAGCTGGCCCCTACAACGACCACACCAACCCGATCCAGGTACAACATGATCCTGATGAGTCGCAGTTGGTAGTTGAACATCTCAAGCGGAGTCTTGAGCAGTTGGTCCAGAAGGTATTTACTGCTGCTCAGGAGGCCAGGCCCGATCAGAAACAAGAGCAGTTGAAGGTGAGGTGGATTGAGGCGTATTTCCCCTTTACCAGTCCTAGCTTCGAATTGGAGGTGTTCTGGCAGGGCGAATGGCTTGAGCTGCTAGGCTCTGGCGTGGTTCAGCAGTCTATCCTCAACAATGCAGGCCTGAAAGACCACATAGGATGGGCTTGGGGCATCGGTATCGAGCGACTAGCAATGCTCTTGTTCAATGTTCCTGATATACGCCTTTTCTGGTCACAGGACGAGCGCTTCCTTAAGCAGTTTCAAGAAGGGAAGATCACTCGCTTCGAGTCGTTCAGCAAGTATCCACCATGCTACAAGGACGTTTCCTTCTGGGTAAGGATATCACCCGCGAATGCGTCGCCAGTTGGGGCCGAGTCTGGGTCTGGCGCTGCTGCCGCAGCAGGAGGCGACTCAACGAAGGCTTCGCCTGCCGAGACCCAGCCCGCCGCCTTCCACGAAAACGATATCATGGAGATTGTACGAGACGTTGCAGGCACGCTGGTTGAAGACGTCAAGCTCGTTGACGAGTTTGTGCATCCGAAGCACGGCAAGAAGAGCTTGTGCTATAGGATCAACTATCGAAGCAATGAGCGCACCCTGACGAATGAAGAGGTCAATGAGCTGCACTCCAAGGTCATAGAGAAGCTGGTTCAGCTACCAATCGAGATTCGGTAGTACTTTGGGTATAGACAAAAGTGTTCTTCTCTTGCCATAGGCATTTAGCAAGCGCTGGATTTGTACAAAAGCTTAGCTCAACATTGTACAGTAGGCCGGAGGCCACGACCCACGAAAGGTACGGTGGTCACGGCTCATCAACTCAATTCCTTTCAACCATCCATTACCTCCGGGATCTGCTTCTCGCCCACCGTGTTAGAACAGTTGGTACATGAGTGAGACAGCCATACGTGAGCATTCACGAATAAAGACCATCCTAGCATGGAGGACATTTCTGTGGTGCGTGTCTCATCAGCGACCATTGGGGTCATCATCGAGCACCGATTGAAGCACGATTCGTGATAGGTACCATGTTGAGGACGACGTCAGGTGCATATGAATCTGAAAGATCGTCCGAATACCACTGTATTCATACAGTGGATACGTCGCGGCCGCCTGGCAAATGAGATGGTCGTTACGCTGCGAACACAGCCCAGAACGCTTTTTGTCATGTCCCCGCGCAATTTATCTCGTGGGAATACCTGCCCCAAACACAACTACAAAGAGCGAGACGCTGTTGCCAAGTCATGTTGTCGTGCATAGAGGCGCAGCACTTTCAAATCAATGGCCGGTCGATGTCTAGCCGGCTGAACTAAGACCGAAGCATTGAGCATTGTGAGTGGTAGGACAGTTCCGCTCGGCTAGTTGGAGATGACCGAGCAATGACATCAACAGACTGCGGTCGATAGATGGATGCCGTTCCCCCACTGACCACTCGTCCTCCGAGCATAATATTGCCACTAAGCACCAACATAGTATTGTTCCGCATCTGCTATCGAAGCCTTCGGCATTGGCATTTTCTTGATCATTCGACCGCCGGCTGCGCCCCGTTGCTGTGCCTCCCTCACGTCCAGTCGCTCGACGCTGGTATCAGAATCAATTCATTGTCACCACCGAAGAATAAATAGCGTAGCACAACCATGGAATCGTCTGTCCCTCCTACAGAGAGCGCGTCTAAAGACCAAGCGTCACAAGAAGCAACGCAAGACACCACTCCTACACCAGACATGTCTGTCGCGACACAACTCCCTCCGCTAGAAACTCATGGCCTACATGGCTCTCCGCCCGCTTCTGCTGCGTCGTCGCCTGGCTCGCTATCGCGGAAAAGATCCAGGTCTCCGCTATCCATAGATTTGTCCTCGGTGCCGGGCCTGTCGTCGCCTGCTCCTCCATCCAATACCCTCCTCATCACCAAGCTTACCGACCCAAGGATCTTCCACCCGGCTTCCCTGGCTACTATCAGACAACACATCAACTCGATCTCACCACTTAACTCATTCTCCCCGCTGAAGTCCATGGCACGTATTATTGTGTCTTTCTACTCGGAACAAGATTGCATCAAAGTACGGAAAGAGATTGATGGCTCAGCCTTCACGCCCAGTGCAATCTGCAAGTGCTACTTTGGAGAGCCTACCCCAATCGACAACGAGACCAAGTACCTTGAACGGCCAGATGCTGGCAAACTGTTCTTCATCAGCCCTCCACCGAGTCCACCGGTTGGTTGGGAGTCGAGGGCGGAAGACCCCCCGAACAAGGAGGTGCACGCAGATGATCTTGCAACAAAACTCTCGAAACTCGCCGGTAAGATGGAGAATCCTGAGTCGCCCATGGAAGGCCAAGTGCAAGTAACAGCAGACGACCTTGCTAAGCTGAAGACATCACAACATCGGCGAGCCCTTTCCAATGTATCAGAAGATTTATCTCCTGCTGCTGGAACGCCCAGGATGCGAAGTCGAAGTTCGACACTGATCTACGATCCAAAAGCTCATGGCGACAGCCCCAATTTGCCCGCTGTGACGCTCGAGACTGAGGACGATTCAGAGGTCGAACTTGATAGCCAGGCAAAACAGCCAATGGCTCACACGAGTAGACCTCCGGTTGAGCTCATGGAATAACGAGATGATCAGGTTGGGGGAACAATCCACGCGGTCGCGTTGGGCATGTGGCATGGGTTTCTTTGAGTTTCTGGCGTTCTAACACTACTATCAAGGGACTATGGGGTTTTGCATATAAGGCTTGGTGCCCCTTTTAGACTCGGCCACAGCTCAGGCGCAGTGCTCTACTCTTACTGAGAGACGGATCATAATCAATGATTACAGTTGCCTTTAGATCGGCTCACTTACAATCTTCGTTATCGCGCACACACTATGCTTGACAAACGTACAACTCTCCGAATACCTGGCATGGCCCGCGAAACATGAAAGCCAATACCGTAATATATCCCAGCCCCACCAAAGTTGAAGTCAGTACCGTAGGACTAATCGACAAGGTCTGATTTCAATCCCCCACTAAACCCTTCTCAGGACGGAAACAACGTCCCTGGGTGCTCTTTCACTCAAAATTTTCATGCACTTTACCTGCAACGCTGCTGACAGCAGAAGCCCTCCATTCGCTTGAATTCCTGACGGGACAAGGTTACACGTAAAGCTTTGTTTTGGTCGTTATTTCATGCCACGCCCGCAACCACGATTGCTGCTAAACTAATTCTACGCTCTGCATCTTGTCCACTTCTTCCGCTCACTCGTGCTTCGCAGTCCTTTCGGTTTTCTGTGACCAAAGAATATTACTCTTGCAGGCGCGTCCCATCTTCCATTCGACTCTACACTTTACAATCTCTCCCAAGGCCTTTCACTATCGACAAGATGTCGGAGATTGAGCATCCCACCATCAAAGGTAAAGGCGATCGCACCACCGCACGAACACTTTCTGACACAACTAGATGGATGGTTCCGGGAGATCTCAGACATGTGGCCAGGCCAGGCCATGACCTTGAAGGTCAACCAGGTCCTACACCACGAGAAGTCCAAGTACCAAGACGTCCTTGTCTTTGAGAGCAGCGACTACGGCACTGTCCTTGTCCTCGACAACGTCATCCAGTGCACAGAAAGAGATGAATTCTCTTACCAAGAGATGATCACACATTTGGCCATGAATTCGCACCCGAACCCCAAGAACGTGCTAGTCATTGGCGGCGGCGACGGCGGTGTCCTCCGCGAGGTTGTCAAGCACGAAACCGTCGAAAAGGCTATCCTATGCGACATCGACGAGGCCGTTATCCGGGTTAGCAAGAAGTACTTGCCAGGGATGTCCATTGGCTACCAACACCCCAACGTCGGCGTCCACATCGGCGACGGTTTCAAGTTCCTTGCGGACTACAAGAACGAGTTCGATGTCATTGTCACCGACAGCAGTGACCCAGAGGGACCAGCTGAGTCTCTGTTCCAGAAACCATATTTTGAGCTGCTCTTTGGAGCATTGAAGGAGGGTGGTGTTATCACGACCCAAGGTTGTACGACCCATGCCCTTCCGATCCTCGAACCGTCCCTTGCTTTCTGAAGTTGCTCTACTGACTTAGTTTTCTTAGCTGAGAACCAATGGCTGCACTTGCCCCTGATCACCAAGCTCAAGGCCGACTGCAAAGAAGTATTCCCCAACGTCGAATATGCATACACCACTATCCCTACCTACCCTTCCGGCCAAATTGGATTCATGGTTTGCTGCAAAGACGCAGAGCGGAACCTCAAGGAGCCAATTCGAAGCTGGAGTAAAGAGGAGGAAGAGAAGCTTTGCAAATACTATAACCAAGACATCCACCGAGCATCGTTTGTACTACCGACCTTTGCTCGCAAGGCGTTGAGGTGATGCTCGAATTTCAAGCTTAATTTCAAGTTCGGTCAATCTTCTATGAGTGTTCAAACATGGACAAGAAGGCCAATGGTATACACACTTCTATCTTGGTACGCTTCGTCTCACAAAACGAATAGAGTAGCAGCCGGAAGCAGATCCCGGTGAAGCCTTAGCACATGCCCTGCCAGGGCCCGCTCAGGCCGCAAATGATACCCAGATGTTACGTCTTTCGAGTTCTTTGCAGTTTCACGGGCTTTTCCTGTGCCTGAGATCCGTTCCGGTACCACACGCTTTTGCTCACTTTCATAGCATTTCAGGCATGGTGAGCATCAATATGACCTCACCGCTGGTGGGCTGTCCCGCACCTACACTGCATCATTGCAATGATGTCACACGTGCTCCTGCTTCTTTGGATTTCGATTGAGCCTTAAGAAAGCAGATGATGGCTCTTATGTACCTTACATACCCAGATCGCTACTTACAACACATCTTCTTCGAATCATATCATCTATAACAAACAAGCCAATTCATACATAATTCAAGCAACCTAGTGTAACAAACGACTTAAACATGTCTACCGCAGCCAACCCAAGAGCAGACAACCCACAGCAAGGTGGCCAGGAGGCCACAGGCGCCGTCGCCTCTGACTCTCTCGCAGCAGAGTCGATGAAGCAGGGCGGTGGCTTCTCAGACAATGACAACGCACACGTCATGGGCGTGAAAGGCGCCAACTCTACACTCAACACTACAGACACTTCCGGTGCCACAGCCCTACACGCAGCACCAGATGGTGCAATGCGCGAGAAGCAAGATGCCATGGGCCAAGGTGCAGACGAGAAGGGAGTAACTGGACTGAAATATCCAGGTGCAGAGGGCCAGCAGTCGTTCGGTGGTGCTACCAGCTCTGAAGGCTATGCTGGTGGCCCTAGCGGCTCGAGCAGTGGCCCCAACACTACAACAGGAGGGGTATCGTCCAGTGGTGTTACCGGCGACAGCTTTGCTGATGGCGGTGCTGGCGTCAGTGGCTCGTCTGGTCCCAAGGCATCGGAGATCTCTTCGGGACCCGCGGCTCTGAATCAGGGTTCGAGTGCAACAGGCGCTACATCATCCAGCAGTGGTGGCAGTGGCAACACCGGCAGCAGTAACACCAGCAGCGGCAACACCAGCAGTGGCAACACCAGCAGTGGCAACGCCAGCAGCGGCAACACCAGCAGTGGTAACGCTAGCAGCGGTAACACCAGTGGTGGCAGCACTAGCGACGCAGGCACCGCCCCCAACTATGCCGCTACAGTCTCTGGAGCTATTCAGTCATCTGGTCAGAACCAGCCAAAGGGTGCCAACTTGACGGAGGGTGGTGATGTCCCACAGACTGGAACCTTTACCGGCGATGTTGGTGGTCAACACGACCCTGGTCGAGTAGCTGAGGCTAAGATCCTGAAGACAGATGCTATCGACACAGTCTCTGCTGGTCAGCCCGGACACGGTGGTAGCGGTCAGGACTCGCGCACAGGCGGTGCCTTTGACGCATTGAGGACAGAGAGAGCCCCTTAGAGAAGTGGCCTGTCAACTCCCTCAACGGTTCTCGACCATGATCGAGGTTCAAGCTCTGGTGATCGAAGTAATGGTGTGAGATTTGAAAGCCCAGACAGAAGTTCTTCGGAAGGTTCATCAACACTTGTCGATCAGCAAGATTCCAGTGACGCTGGACAATTGTTTGGTCCATTTGTTGTTGACCGGGGCTTTCGTCACGACGAGGATGAGCGCTCTGTGTACAGATCTTGCATCCAATGCATTTCTCAATGCTTTCGGTGCCTCCTTCGCTGCCTCGTGGTATTAGTGGGGATAGACTAACCTCACCGCGATCACTGGTCGATAGAGCTGTTGAGCTCGGTGATGAAACAGAAGGCGCTACTGCTACGCCGACCACAATATGTATTGCAATAATGAAGCATCAATCCATCTGAATGTTAAAATGTGTTTTCCATGTTATGCTCGTGCCCGTTCAGAAGCTGTTGCAAATATACATGGAGACACCGTATCATACGGTGGTGCTCATCTATTGCACATACCCACCCGTTCTTCAGAGAAGAGATCAATAAATATACATAGTCAGTTTCCCGTCCATTGAACGACCAAATATCAGTCCAAATCTGCTCGCTCAGGCCCAGCCTACGCGTACCGCAGTCACAGCTGCTCCTGTAGCGGAATCACCGTTGAATGGCAAGGCCGTTCTCCGAACGACGCCGCAATGGCCAACAAACATGGCTCTTTCCAGTCCGACAAGACCGGCGTAGTGTACTCTACACACGGCCAGATCGTCGTGATCGGCTACGCTTCCCAGCGAGCCCCTCATAGGAATCGACCAGGAAGAAGAGTGTGGTAGATAGATACACCGCCAGCCAAGGCCAAAATACAGTTGTGCTCGCTACTCTTTTTACGAGTTCTTCACCACGCCGACTCTACTTGCCCTTATTACCCGGCCGTTGAGCGTGTACCCCTTACTCTGTGTGTAGAACACTTCGCCGTCGTTCTTGCCCTCGACCTTTGTGAAGAAGGTCGCCTCATCGAGGTTCGGGTCGAATTTGCGCCCGTCTCTCTCTAGCGGGTCGAATCGTTCGAGCCCGTGCTTCTTGAGGGTCTGCATCATGATCGAGTCGGACATCTTGAGGCCGTTGTAGAGGTTTAGCAGGTCTGGGTTTGGGGCGCTGGTGCCTGTGGACTCGGTGGCGGCGGCTTTGTTGGGGTCTGAGGAGGATGTGTTGGATGTTGTTGTGGCTGCGTCGGAGGATTTGCCGACTGCGGCTTCGGGAACGGAGGAGAGGGCGCGGTCGAGATTGTCGATGCTGTCGAGGAGGTCGGTTGCGAAGCGCTGGATGGCGAATTGTTTGGCGTTGGAGGTTTCGCGGGCGGTTCGGTCTTGGAGGTTGCGGTAGTCTGCGACGCTGCGCAGGTATTTGTCCTAGACGTGGTGTCAGTCTTCGGCCCCTGTCGGTATACGCCGTCTATTCTCGCTTGCTTACCTTGAGCTCTACTATTTCCTTGTTCTTCTTTTCTATCTCTTGTTTAAGAGCGGCGTCTGGTGATGCTGCAGCGGAGTTGTCGCCTCCTTCTGCAGGCTTCTCTTCTGGTTTCTGGGCTTCCGTCGACTGCCATCGCCGCGAGAGGTATTGCGACGCTGTGGATTGTGACGCACGTATTGAGCTCGTGCTCAGTGACGAATATGGTGATGAAGGTATCTGCTGGATTCGGGATGATTGTTTGATTGCCTGAGAAGCCACACGGCTTGAGCGCAGTAATTGTGTTCGAAACATGGTTACAGGCGTGTATGTCGTTGAAAGAGGGCAGGGAGAAGATGAAGTAGCACGAGTTGCGGTTCGATGGCAATAGTCTGGTGGACGCTGGACAGATGATCGCATGAGCTCTTTCTCGAGAAATTTCCCAGACTGGTCGGCAGAGCAGTGGCCGACCGTCTTAGCGTGGTTTACCTAAGCACCGTAGCCGGCCCAGAGACCTATCCAGGCTGAGAAAAGACAACTCAGGTAACTTAAAAAACTTCATATGACTTAGCATGCCCTAAGTCATGTCGTGTCGTATCATGGTAGGCTCCAGCTTCACGCTATTTGAACAATTGCCAGTCCTGCAACCAACTCCCCTGAAGATGTTTGACGCCCGCTCCGAATGCACTTGCACACTGCCCACCAGCCTCAACCATTCCCTCCATCCTTATGATCCTGTTCTACCTTGTTTGCCAGTCCGATGTTCATTGTTGAGAGTCCTCTTACTGGACTATTTACTCCCGAGCCCAACCCTGGCCTTTGGATACCGACATCTCGATAAGCGCCTTCAAAGTCCAAGTTAGTCAGCATCCCTTGTAAGCCGTCTATTTCGCGACTGAGGTCTTCCACGTTGCCGGCTAGAGCAGCAACCTCGTCAAACTTCCTCCTCTTGTTCGCATCGGCGACCATCTCTTGCACCATGAACTTCTGCTCCTCGAGAATGATCATCCTCTCTCGGAGGGACTTCTCTTCCGCCTCTAGCTCCGAGATCCGAGATGAAGTCATCGAAGAAAATGACAGCGCGGAAGAAGAGTCTTTTCGAACGTGGTTGTAACGTATTGACGCTAACGCGCTTTGAGGCTTTTCACCGCTTGGACTGGCGAGCGGAGATGTCGCGAGCGGCGACGAACCAGGTACTGCCAGAGAGTTGTTTCGTGGGGTCACGTCACCGTTCGGCGTGGCGTGCTTGAGCACTTTTGGAAGTGACTTGAGTGGGAGCATATGCAAATGGAGGAATTGCGTGGCGTTCTGATAGATGGCTTTTTGCAGCTTGAGTTGCGTAGGAGAGGTGCTGGGCATGTCTCGTATTCGCCGAGCAGCAGTGTCGTATTGAGTGAAGGCGTCCATCACACGCTTGCGCGTACGTGAGGCATCGCTCATTTGCGCCGAGGTAGGGGGTGAGTCAGGATCCTGCAAAGTCTGCAGCAATTTCTGGAACCGTGGAAGCATCAAGCGAATACCTCGTTCGAACTCCAGAAGGTTGTGGTAGGCACGATTGAAGGTCACAATCGCTGGCGAGGATAGCGAGGCTTGGAAATCGGTCTGCGAGAACAATGTGTGGTTGCACTCCTTGCACAGCCTGAGATCCAGGGCGACAGTGTCTTGCGGTGGCGGCTTCTCTGTGATGGTAAAAGTCATGTTAGCTTGACAGTCAGCTAGTGCTGATGAGAAGGGCTGGATAGTACGTACCGGTAGCAACGTTGAGGGCCAGCATGGTGGAGCAGCCCGTTGCCGGATCACCGCAAACCACCTTGCCGCATGTCCTGCAATGATGTCTCCTAAACGTGTATTGAGAGAAGTCCTGCTGGCAATACGGACAACGCTGGACGTCCGCGTCCTCCTCCCAGGCGACTATCGTTTGCTCGAGCAACTTCTTGGGATCATTCTGACCCCATGTTGGAAGAGACCACCTTCTGCTCGCCTGGGGCCGCTCTTGGGGAGGATTGGCAAGCAGCTGGGTCAGCCTCGACAAGCGCTTCTCCAGCCTAGAGGCCTCCATGCTTCGTTTGCCTACAGTGTCCTGCCGGGTGCGAGCAAAAGCGGCCATGTGGTCTCTTTCGACTCCATGTTTGTCGTTGTAGCCCTCTCGACTCTTGTAGCATGTTTCACATACTCGACAC
Organism: Knufia petricola; assembly: GCA_002319055.1. Lineage (NCBI taxonomy): Eukaryota > Fungi > Ascomycota > Eurotiomycetes > Chaetothyriales > Trichomeriaceae > Knufia > Knufia petricola. The sequence goes on along the minus strand of NMUC01000031.1, from coordinate 199,158 downwards.
CAATAGCCTCTTACCGGTTCGTGTTGGGCTGACATGGACAACTTCATCTGGTACATGGAATGCTCTTCACAGAACAGCTTGCCACAATGCCTGCAGTTGACGATACCGTTGGTGGTGGCGCCGAGCTTTCTGCCACATGCGGGATCGGAGCATAGGTCATTGCCGGAACGGCGTTGCCAGTGCTTCTTCGTCACCACATCGTCTGGGTCGACCGGCGCGGCTGGCTTTGGGGGCGGTACGGGCGAGGCGGACCTCCCCCTCTGGCCTGGAGTATGCGATTCGCGACGAGGCATAGGAGTACCGCTTCGGGCAAGTTCATCGTTCGACTCGAACATGTCCAGCCCTTTTAGCTTCTGGTTGATTACTGCCAGTGGTTGGAACTTCTTCGCCTTGGTCACCTGCTGCCTAAACCAGTCCTTGACCTCATCTTGCTGTTCCACCTGTATTTCTCGGTGTGTATCGTCCAGGTGTCTGTTCAGCTGCAACAGCGTAACCATTTCTTCGTTGCATATTGGGCAGGCGAGCCGGTCGCCAGACGGGGGGATAAGTGGGAGGTGGGTAGGGCCATGGCCATGGCCATGGTCTACAGACACTCGTGATGCGATATCCTGCGACTCTGACGATGGTGGGGTCGAGTGTCCGCTCCCCGACCCGTCGAGGGAAACACTGAGGCTGCTGTTTGAAGGAGAGAGGACATGGTCGGGCAATGGCAGTGGTGTTGCTGGCTTCGGAGCCGGACCTAAGGATCGACCACTCCCCAGCACTCGACCACCGCCGAGGGTCCTTTGTGACATGACTTGTCGAGGCCCATGTATGCTATGTCCTCGACATGAATGTGCGACAGTCTTTGAGTCTGATCCGTATCGGTGAGAAGTGGCCAGCAGGCCCCGGCGTCGCTACGGTTTACAGAATTGGACCAAGAGCGTGCTCGCGGAGGTTGCTCGGCGGCCCAGGCCTGGACGCGCCTGTGCTTGCATCTCCAAAGGTTGTTTCGTCTGCTACGTTAATTACTAACCCAAGGCAATTATTACAATCTTCGCTAGACAACACCTGCGACAGCCTGATAACGGTCACATGGCATGTAGCTGAGTCTATTGCAATCGCTATGTCATCGAATCATGCAATCATAACTGAGCTTCCTTGAGCACACCATGCTGCGGGCATGACCTCGAGCATCGTACTAACTTAAATGTCGACCTCAAGCACCACCCTTTCCAGCGTCCTCCTTCAGTCCTACGATCCGGTTTAATATGATCTTCTCCGACGTCGTCTCCCTGTCCACGCAGAAGTAGCCAACACGCATTGCCTGGAAACGAACCGACTCCGGTCCTGGTTGCACTTCACCATTCGCCTCGCCCGCCTCTTCTGGCCACGGCGCTCGTCGCCGGATCTCCGACAGGCCAACTTCTGCCAAGGCGTTTGGATAAGTCACCAAGCTATCCTCTCGAATGTCTGTCATGAAGTCTGGCTCCACGGCCTCTGGATTGTCCGACTTGAACAGCGACTGGAAGACGCGCGTTTCGACTTTAATGGGTGAAGAGTGTTTCGCAGACTCGGCAACCCAGTGGATATAAGCCTTTGGTTTCTTGAAAGTTTCTCCTTCCGCTGGCTTGTCGTACGTTGCATGGATCTCTGTCACGAGACCGGTCGCGTCGTCCTTGTCGAAACTCGTGCAAGTAATTGGATACGTCACTTTCAGCAACCCTACTGAAGCACCGGGTGCGAGTCTGAAGAAGTCCTTGCTGGCTGTTTCTCGGAAATCATCTCTTTCAATGTACACCGTCCTCGTGAATGGCATTTTGTGTGAGCCCATCTCAACGTTCTTGGGGCCAAAGGCATTTTCCACCTCTTCTTCGTAGTCTTCCGGCAAGTTGTCGATAGTAACCTTGATAGGATCGGTGATAACCATCAGACGAGGGACAGTCATCTCCAGGTACTTTCGAATCGAGCTCTCGAATCGGACTGTCTGAATGTTGGACCTTGCCGTTGTCACACCGAGTTCGTTAACGAAAGACAGAATTGCTCCTGGAGGCACACCACGTCTGCGGAGCGCCACCAGGGTGTACAGCCGCGGGTCGTCCCAATCGAACACCTTGCCTTCCTTCACCAACCTGGCAATCTTCCGCTTCGACAGAACCGTACCTGTCAAGTTCAGCCGGCCGTACTCTCGCTGCATAGGCTTGTACACCTCGACCTTGTCGCACAACCACTCGTATGATTCTCTCGAGTTGATGAATTCGACGGTGCACAGGGAATGCGTAATGTGCTCGAAACTATCGCAGAGACAGTGGGTAAAGTCGTAGGTTGGGTAGATCTTCCACTTGGTGCCTGTTCGGTGGTGTGGCTGATCGATGATGCGGTAGGCGGCGAGATCCCACATCTGAGGATTCCCAGTCACAAAATCATCCTGCTTCATCCTCAAGAATGCTGCTCGAGGTTTATACTTGCCTTCTTTCATAGCTCGGAACTCGGCCAGTGACTCCTCTATTGGTCGGTCTCGATGCTCACAGCCGAAGCGAGGATGTTTGTTCTTCTCGTCCGTCCCGCCTCTTTGGTCTTTGATCTGCTCGTCCGTGCAATGACAGACGTAAGCGCCATCGCGCTGAATAAGTTGCTCTGCCAAGTCGTACAGCTTGTCGAAGTTGTCGCTGGAGTAAGTGATCTGGTAGGGCTTGAAGCCCAGCCAGCGAATGATGTCCTCGATGGCAGTGAAGAACTTCTCCTCTTCCGCTTCAGGGTTAGTGTCGTCAAACCTCAAGTAGCACTTGCCGCCATGGTATCTGGCGAACCCGAAATTGACGGCAATAGCCTTGCTGTGGCCAATGTGGAGGTAGCCATTGGGCTCTGGAGGAAATCGAGTATAGACGACAGGTTCTGGTCGTTCTTTGCGTACCTCGTCGAGCCAGCCCTCCTTGAACATGGCGTCGGGATCTCTAGTTGGCACAGCGGCTTGCTGGTCATTGGCAGGTTTTGCTGGCGCCTTCTTCGGTGCAGCTTTGGCCTCCTTGGCATACTGTTCCTTCTTTGCTGCTTTCTCGGCAGCCTTTTTGTCCTTCTTCTCCGACTTTTTGGATCGGGTAGGTAGAGCCCCTTCGACCGTCTCCTTGGCATCTCCCACGGTGTCCTTGACCTTATCTGCCATACTTGGACCACCGTTCTGCTCAGCCATGTTCACAACGGTTGTAGTTATATTCCAGTGGCAACAACAAGTCTAGCAAGATTGTACTTGGGTTGGTTTCTTACTTGCTATCACTCAAGTTGGTGTATGAGTCAAGGCTGCTCACGTAAGCTTTTGCCTCTCACAACGTAGTGCTGAGCAGACAGCAAGCGAAATACGTAGAAGAGCGGTAGCGTTCCTGCTCAATTTGTGATCAGTCTACCGATTATGTGTGTGCCTGGGGATTGTATTGAGAATGAAAGCTTTTGCGGTTGACGCATCCTATCAGGGTGTTGGATACTTGTTGTGATTGGACGCGAAGTGCCCCTACCACACAAGCACGTGGCGGCACACCAGCACGAATTGGGCTTAGTACTGAGCTAACGCTCCAGCGCCTAGTCGAGTGGCAGCAGATGCATAACTACGTATTTTCGTGCGTAGGTGGTGTAGTATTGTAGAGTACAGATTTCCATCATCTTTCTTGCCCTCCCACTTCCCTACTCACTTCCCATTGCGCGCGAGCTCTTGACTGAGGCTCGAATCTTGCACAATGGCTGTCGAAAGGTAAGCACGCCCATTGGAACTCTTCAACATGTCTAATGTCTAATGTCATGCGCAGTCCTCGGCTGGTCGACAACGAACAAGTGCAGCGGGCTAGTTTGCACAACCCGCTGCCCATCTACCTCCGACTCTACGTATGGCCCTTCACCATCTTGTGGCCAATATTCCTCGCCCTCTATCTCGACCAAGATCGATACGATGACTACATCGATGGACAAGAATGGACCTTCGTTTGGGTTGCCACCATCACATGTCTTCAGGCTCTGACATGGCTTTCCACCAAATGGAGCGTCAACCTCGATACCTACTTTACTTGCACCAAGGCAAACTCGGTCGAGGACGCCTCGCTGATCAAGATCATCCCCGCCGTAAATTCCGGCGCTGCGGGCATTTGCAAGATTGAGCGCGAAGTCGAAGGTTCCAAGACCAAGACCTCGTTCCTCTTCCAGAAACGCCGATTCGTTTATTCTGTCGACAAGAAGTCCTTTGCTCCCCTGACGTACCTATTGGATCAGAAGGAGAAGCCTACAATCGGGTACTTCCAGGAGTCAAAGGGTCTAACGACGCCGGCTAAGGTGCAAGAAGTCAACAAGCATTATGGAGACAATACCTTCGACATCCCTGTCCCAACTTTCACCGAACTGTGGAAAGAACATGCTGTGGCCCCGTTCTTTATCTTCCAGATCTTCTGTGTTGGTCTCTGGCTTCTCGACGACTACTGGTACTACTCCTTGTTCACCCTCTTCATGTTGGTTGCTTTTGAGAGCACTGTAGTCTGGCAGAGACAGAGGACTCTGAACGAGTTCCGTGGCATGAGCATCAAACCATACGATATCTGGGTATACCGAGCAGGAAAATGGACAGAGATCAAGAGTGATAAACTCCTGCCAGGCGATCTCGCCTCAGTCAATCGAACACAAGAAGATTCTGGCGTAGCTTGCGACATGCTACTCATCGAGGGCACAGCCATTGTCAACGAAGCTATGTTGTCTGGCGAGAGCACACCTCTGCTCAAAGAATCTATTCAGCTCCGCCCTGCAGACGCTGTTGTCGAGCCTGAGGGTCTGGACAAGAACGCTTTTTTGTACGGCGGTACCAAGGTGCTTCAGATCACACACCCTAACGCGAGCGACGACGCCCCTGATTCGGTACCTCAGCTACGAAACGGAGTGTCTCCTCCACCTGACAATGGTGCAATGGCTGTTGTTCTCAAGACTGGATTCGAGACCAGCCAAGGCAGCTTGGTGCGAACTATGATCTTCTCGACTGAGCGTATCTCGGCCAATAACGCCGAGGCCCTGTGGTTCATCTTGTTCCTGTTAGTCTTTGCATTGGCAGCTTCCGGATATGTGTGGCAAGAGGGCGTCAAGAGGGACCGAAAGAGGTCAAAACTGCTTCTGGACTGCGTATTGATCGTCACAAGTGTGGTGCCACCAGAATTGCCCATGGAGCTGTCTCTGGCTGTGAACACTTCCCTGGCCGCACTGAGCCGGTATGCCATCTTCTGCACCGAACCTTTCAGGATACCTTATGCAGGCCGAGTCGATGTCGCTTGCTTTGACAAGACCGGTACATTGACTGGTGAAGACCTGGTCGTGGACGGAGTCGCTGGCCTCCAGCTTGGCCAACAAGATGTCGCGGCTGAACCTAACGGTGCACAAACTACAGTGACTAAGGTACCTGCTTGCGGTACGTACACGACACTCGTTCTTGCTACAGCACACGCTCTAGTCAAGCTTGACGAGGGTGATATTGTTGGAGACCCCATGGAGAAGGCCACGCTCAACGCTCTCGGCTGGACACTTGGCAACAACGACACACTCACCAGCAACCCTCCTAAAGGACCAAAGTCAACCCAAACTGCTACTCACGTTGTGCAGATCAAGCGACGCTTCCAATTCTCCTCAGCATTGAAAAGACAGAGCTCTGTTGCGACTGCTCTCATGACTGACCCAGCGACTGGCCGAAAAGCAAAGGGCACTTTCGTTGGCGTAAAAGGAGCGCCTGAAACTATCCGCAAGATGCTGGTAGAGGCACCACCAAAATACGAGGAGACCTTTAAACACTTCACCCGGAACGGCTTTCGCGTTCTCGCGCTGGCATACAAATATCTCTCTGTTGACACAGAAATTGGTCAGAAGCGTATCAACGACCTGAAGCGCGAGGACGTCGAGTCTGAACTTCACTTCGCTGGGTTTTTGGTCCTGCAAACTCCACTGAAAGAAGATGCTCTCAAAGCTGTCCAGATGCTGAACGAGAGCAGCCACCGGACAATTATGATCACAGGCGACAACCCTCTCACCGCGGTACATGTGGCACGCCAAGTTGAAATCGTTGATCGAGACTGCCTCATCCTCGATGCACCAGAGAACGATACTTCTGGCAAGAATTTGGTCTGGAGGAGTGTCGACGAGAAGACTATCATTCCAGTCGACCCAACCGCGGATATCGACCAAAAGATTATCGATACTAAGGACCTCTGCGTCACGGGCTATGCACTATCTAAATTCACCGGGCAGAAGGCTTTCGCGAAGCTGCTACGGTACACCTGGGTTTATGCTCGGGTCTCTCCCAAGCAAAAAGAGGAGATTCTGATCGGTCTGAAAGAACAAGGTTACACTACACTGATGTGTGGCGATGGCACGAATGATGTCGGTGCTCTCAAGCAAGCCCATATTGGTGTCGCTCTGCTTAATGGCACACCAGAAGTACTGAATAAGATTGGCGAGCACTTCAGGAACACTAAAATGAAGGAGGTCTACGAGAAGCAGTGTTCTATGATGAAGAGGTTCAACCAACCCGAACCGCCAGTGCCGAAGCACATTGCCCATCTGTACCCTCCGGGCCCAAAGAACCCTCACTACGAAGCCGCAATGAAAGCTTATGCGGAGAAGAAGGGCGTCTCGCTTGAGAATGGTGCGGCCAATGGTGCGGCCAATGGCTCTGTCGAAACTGTAACATCCCCTGGTGCACAGGCATTGCAACAGGCCAACTCCAATTTGACTCCACAGCAGCAGCGAGCGCAAGAAGCGCAACAAAAAGCAGCTGGTTGGGCAGACAAGATCACTTCATCACTTATGGAAAGTGAGCTCGACGAGAACGAGCCTCCCACGATTAAGCTCGGAGATGCGTCCGTCGCAGCCCCGTTCACCAGCAAGCTCGCTAACGTGATCGCAATCCCGAACATCATCCGCCAAGGTCGCTGCACCCTCGTTGCGACAATCCAGATGTACAAGATTCTAGCCCTCAACTGTTTGATCTCGGCGTACTCGCTCTCGGTCATCTACCTTTCTGGCATCAAGTTTGGTGATGGTCAGGTCACCATATCTGGCATGTTGATGTCTGTCTGTTTCCTCTCGATCTCTCGCGCGAAGTCTGTGGAAGCTTTGTCACGCGAAAGGCCACAACCAAACATTCTCAACATGTATATCCTTGGATCTGTCCTTGGCCAATTCGCTGTCCACTGCGCAACACTCATCTACCTTTCCAATACTGTCTACAGCATCGTGCCACCTGACCAAGAAGTCGACTTGGAAGGAGAGTTCGAGCCGTCACTGCTCAATTCGGCAGTTTATCTCATGCAACTTATCCAACAAGTTTCAACCTTCGCTATCAACTACCAGGGTCGTCCTTTCCGAGAGTCAATTCGCGAGAACAAAGGCATGTATTATGGCCTGATAGCTTGTTCTTTCGTCGCTTTTGCTGGCAGCACAGAACTCATTCCCGAGCTCAGTGAAAAGCTACGCCTTGTGCCTTTCACAAGCGAATTCAAGTGGACGTTGACGACGCTCATGGTCATCGACTATGTTGGCTGCGCGGCTGTTGAATTCGTCTTCAAAGCACTGTTCAGTGATCTGAAGGCAAAGGACATTGCCATCAGACGTCCAGAACAAGTAGAGCGGGAGGAAGCCAGAAAGCGAGAGGCAGCGGAGAAGATTGAACAGGAACGAATAAGACTGATAGAAGAGAAGAGAGGTGTCGCAAACACTCACTTTCCCAATGGGACGCCAAAGGCGAAATGAGTAGCTACATCTTAATGTAGAAAAGATAGATCATAGTCGAACGTACTAAAGCGTGCCATCATTTTATGTGAAGATTCCAATTATATTCCACGCTAACCACTTTTATCATGCTTTCAATTGGAACACCACGACGGTCCTGCCTCCCGTGTAAATGAATATCAAGGTCGTGCCCCTCTCTAGATATCTACTATATCACGCCTTCCCTACGACTTGTGACGATCACTCCGTCCTTCGCGCCACTGTTGGCCGTGCCTTCCTAGGACCTCGGCCGAGGGCCACATCTTCCTCCCAGGTCCATACCTTCCTCGCGCTGAGCGATCATGGCCTCGCTAGCGTGAAACGCGCCTTTCTCATACCCGATCAAGGTCGTCGCCAGCCTTCTCATTAACAGTGCCTCCCTCGTATAAGGGACATATACACTCTGTCTAGAAGCCCGCCTTCCCTATCAGGAATCCATGTCTTTCCCTCTCACGCTTGCCAGCTACCTTGATCCAGGAAGGCATAACGATACAGCTGAAGCATCGGCAGGTCCGAGATAGCGATCGTCCTTTCCTCGTGGCGAGCCGCGACGCTGTGTCTTCCTCCAGTAGGAAGTCTTGGTCATCCTCTGCCCTCTGCGTCAGAATCATAGTTTCCCCAAAGTAGTCGTGTCAGGCCTGTGTTCTTCGTAGAACGACGTGTCAGGGGGAGCGATTATGCTCGCATTTCGTACGGGGCGCGCCTGCTCTCTTGTGCGACATGGTGCTTGGCCGTCACTGCCGGTATGCAGTTGCGCGGTCGGTCCACTGGTTTCGTCTCTAAGTTTGTCTGAAAGCAAACCGTTGGCTGCAGATGTCCCAAGTCTGTTGGCAATTCAGCATGAGGAAGGTTGATAGAATTGTGAATCGTCACATCAAGATGAGAAACAGTGAGGTCATCGCCGTGGAGGTCCTACTGCCGCCAGGGTGCTGACATGGTAAGCGTTTGCAAGTCTTTGCAATTCATAGCTCGACGAGAGCGTGGTTGGGGTATCAAGTTCTATCAAAGTGTTTCATGTAACAGCAGCTCCTCGATCACCGTTCTGGTGCCAACGCCGATAAACGCCTAAGCCGGTCCCTCGAATCTCCTGTCCTTTGGTTTCATGGGCTTCAGACGTGTTAGCTTTGCCATCTTGACCATTGCTTCCAGTAGCGCCGGCTGAATATGCCTGTGGTTTCTGCTTTTCTGCCAAGGTCGATGCTAGGTGCGGAAGCTCTCTGCTATTCTGGTTCTGTTGCGCTTCCTAAGCCACGTTCCTAGTGTCTACCGAGCCATCACCATTTAGGCCTGGACTTTGGTTATGCTTGCCCTGCGGCCCCTTGGGTGATCGACCCGTGCCGCATTTGCAGCTGTACTCTCTGTCTTGCATATGGCTAGCTTCGCTCATGCCCCTGGTCTCCTATGCCACAGGGTGAGAGAACAGATAGCTGACTGATTCACCGTTGTGGGTTCTGCGGATTGCTTCGGCAAGAACAGGTGCGATATCGATCTGTTCAAGCCTGCAACCCTGCTCGCCTTCTGGGACGGTCAACGCCTTCAGCTTCTCTTCTGCTACGGGAACGGTGTTGGTAATCACTATCCGTGAAAGTCTCGAGTGCCTGAGTGTCTCTGCGGCCTTGCCAGATAGAATGCCATGCGTGACAAGGGCGACCACATCGCTTGCGCCTTGCTCATGAAGTACATCAGCTGCCTTGGCTAGCGTGCCGCATGTGTCTGCCATATCATCCACTATAACGGCGATCTTGTTCTTGCAGTCCCCAACAAGGGTCATCCGACTGACTTGGCCGGGTGCACTTCGCTCCTTATGGATCAAAGCAAAACCTAGGTTAAGACGATCGGCCATGGACGTGGCTCTTTTGGCGCCGCCGGCATCTGGACTGACAATGACACATTCTTGATGGATGCCATTCAGATCCTGACCACGGTCGGGCTCGTGAAGCAAGTGGTCGCGAATCCACTTCACACTGCTTGGTTCGGCGTATAGGTTGTCGACCGGGACGTTGAAGAAACCCTGGATCTGGGAGGCGTGTAGATCCATAGTGATGACGTGGTTGCAGCCAGCTGTTTGCAGCATGTTGGCCATGAGTTTGGCTGTGATTGGGGCTCGTGACTTGTCTTTCTTATCCTGGCGAGCATATGGGAAGTTTGGTAGGACGGCGGTCACACGACGTGCGGAAGCGGTCTTGCAGGCATTGAGAATGATGAGGAGTTCCATAAGGCCATCGTTGATGTCGTTGGGTTTGGTGGACTGGAGGACAAAGACTAGAGGACAAATCAGTCATGCTCGGGCTCGTGGACTGGCCCGCTGTGAGGAGGACACGGTGCTTACCATCCTCGTCTCTGACCGATTCACCGATGGTGACGCTGGTCTCTTGGTTGGAGTATTGCAAGACCATAATCTTGGTGAGCTCTATACCGAGTCTGTGCCCGCGTCAGTAAATCCTGCTTCCGAGGCAGGCGCTGGGACCGTACCTGCTGGCCACGGCATTGGCGAGCTCGGGGTGACTGTTGCCAGTCAGCAGCTTGATGGAGTTGGACGCCATGTCTGTTGGCAGAGTATGTCGAGTTCTTGCTACCGGTCGCCCATGTTGCAAAGAATTCTGGGAAAAGAAAGAAAGTCGTCGCATGGTTCAACTTTTTGAGTTCTGGTTCGGGGAAGTGCCCCACTCCCACTGCACGCGCACTAAAATCTTGCGTCAGAGGCACGAGTGCACCGCTCCTCTTAATTCGAGTCAACAGTAAGCTAAGCAATGCAAGGCGCCGGTCCTAAAGTACCACATTCACGATCTGCAATGAAGAGTTGGTATCATGTATTTGAATGAGCTTAGTCTGCCTAAGTAGGCGTTTTGGACCCATGTTGAGCTGTTTGTCCGACTGTGTCACCACAGGGACAACAAATCGGAGTGATTGACCTTGGGGCCCAAGCAGTTTGGCGTGTGCCAGCGGGCAAGGATTTATGCCTTGAAGTAGTGTTGCATTTGGTAACAACCCCCGACTGCTTTCTTCTCCATCACGCGCCGGTCGCTGGTATATCTGAGTGTCCGAGTAATCTGACCATTGAATCCCTCTACTTTCGCATGGATGAAGCACGTCTCTTTCGGAGCTCGGAACGCTTCTCACGCTCCTCGTGCACCCGCTTGGCAAGCAGTTGAGCGTACTCGTTAGCAGCGTCCTTGGAAGCCTCAGCACGACGTCTCTTGATTGCGATTCTGTGTCTCTTGTGTTGCATTCGCTGAGGAGTGACAAGTCGCTGGATCTTGGGTGCCTTGGTGTATGGCTTAGCACCCTCCTTCTTGGGCTGGACTTCTCGTCGGATGACGAATTTTCTGAACCTTTGTTAGCCGGTTTGCCAGTCTATTGTTTATAGCGTAACATACCGGACATCGTCTTGCTTGGTCAGACCGAAGAATTTTCGGATCTTGGTGGCTCGCTTGGGACCGAGTCGCTTGGGGTTGACAACGTCGGTGAGACCTGGAATGTCTTGCTCACCCTGCTTGACGATCGACAAAGCGAGGACGGATAAATCTTGGGCAACGATGCAGCCACGAACGGACTTTCGCTTTCGCTCACCGCTTCGTCGGGGTCGGTAGCAAGAGTGGCCATCGGCGAGGAGGAGTTTGACACGGGTTGGAAGCATCTGCAATAGGACAAGTCTCAGTAAGTTGTTCTTTACTGGCGCTTTCAAGGAGGGAGTTGACATACGACACCCTGCTTCATAGGAAAGCCTTGCTTGTCATTGCCGCCGGTGATGCGGACAATCTGTACAGTGCGTTAGCCTGCGCTCGTTCACTGCTAAGACTTCCATACGTAGCCCTTCCACTCATCACCGAGAGAATCGGCAGGAACTTCGTTTCCCATGCGCTTGTCCATAAACACACGGAGCTTTCGTTCCTCCTCGATTTCGAATAGCTTTTGCGACCCATTGGCCGGGTAGGAGATGTTCAACTTCATCGTGGCGGCTGTTGAAGGACAATGTCGACAGATACAACGATTGACTTGGGCTGGATGGTGAGGAAAACCGCGAGTTGCAGTGCGAAAATTGTGGATTCGGTCGTGGGAGCTAGTAGCGCTTGGCAATCGCACTTGACTGCGCTCTATGATCTACGGTGGCGGAAGCGGCATATGGCGCAAGACTACGGTGCAGTATGCAGAACACGCCAGGGGGAATACCGCCTAGAAGACATGATCTCACTGCACTGCAGGTGATAGCGACTTGTGAGATTAGGTTGCCCTCTGAGAGAAACGTCTCTCAATATTCGTGAAATTCTAAACAACTATGTTCAAGCGCCCGCTCAGCGTGCAGTGCCGTTCACATGCGACCCGCCAGCTGCGGCGTACCTCTTCTCGGCCGTCTCTATGGTCCGAATGTTGGCTCCCAATTTGTTCATCGTCTCTATCCACTCGTCATACTCGACACTGTCAAACACAATACCTCCACCTGCCTGTAGATAAGCGATACCATCCTTCCAGACCATGGTCCTCAGCGCAATGCACGTGTCCATAGCACCTTCATCGATCACTTTGGATCCGTCAGCAGCGACCTGAGAGAAGCCAAAATATCCTACGGCTCCTGCGTAGACGCCTCTCTTCTCTTGCTCCAGCTCCGCTATCAACTCCATAGCCTTGATCTTGGGTGCTCCTGACACTGTACCTGCAGGGAAGATACTTCTGAATGCGGTCCATCTACTTTCGCCTGGTCTGAGAACACCTGACACCTGGCTCACCAGATGCTGGACATGGCTGAACTTTTCGACAACCATCAGTCGATCAACACGCGTCGTCAATGGGTCGCAGACTCTGTTGATGTCGTTCCGAGCCAGATCTACCAGCATCACGTGCTCTGCCCGGTCCTTCAGACTGCTTCTCAGCTCTTCGGCGAGCCTATCATCTTCCTCGGGATCTTGTGCTCGTTTGACAGTGCCGGCGATAGGATGTGTGATTATCCTCCCTGCTTCTTCCTTGACCAAGAGCTCGGGTGATGCACCAATGATGCGGAAGTCGTCGCAATCGATGTAGAATAGGTAGGGTGACGGGTTGACCGTGCGTAGCTGTCGGTATATGTTGAAGGGATGTAATGTTGTCGGTCTCGATATTCTGTGAGAGGGCACTGCTTGTATGATATCTCCCACGCAAATGTGCTCTTTTAGTTTCCTGACATGTGCTTCGTAACCTTGCTGTCCAATGTTCGACTTCGAAGGCTGGTCTTTCGCTATAGGTCCTTGCTCGGGTAAAGGTATGTGCTCGTCCATCAATGTCCGTACAACCTCTTCTATCTTCTGACTCGCTTGTTTGTACTCTTTTTCAAGAGACGAACCATCCTGAGGCACTCTAACATATGTGATTATTTTGCAGACATTGAAGAAGTGGTCGAATGCAACTATCGTGTCAAATAACATGAAAAAGCTTTCGGGTAGCTTGAGAACGTCTTTCATCGGTCTAGCGGTCTTCGGCTCGAAGTAGCGAACACAGTCATAGCCAACGTATCCGATGACACCGCCTGTAAGAGGCGGCAGGTTCAGCGAAGGCACGGTAGCAACTCGGTATTGTGATAGCTCTTTCTCAAGTCTTGGGAGGGGATCTGCTGCCAGTCCATGATCTGGCCCGGATTGAAAGACGTCAAGAGGGTTGGCGCCCACAAAGCTGTACCTTCCTATAGTACCAGTCGTGGCCGCACTCTCATAAAGAAACGATAACTTGGCATCCTTCGAGATCTTGAGGTAGGCTTGCGTAGGGTTCAGCAGATCAGCTGGTATCTGTGCGCAGAGTGGTACGAGGTTTGGAGGGCATGTTCCAGTTTCTGCCTTTGCAATGATCTCCTGCACATCTTCAAGGGTGGGTTTGATCTCTGCCTATGTCAATAAGCTTTTGGTAATACTCGTGAGTCGGAAGTTGCAATACCATCCTCGTGTCTTAGCTCACCCAGAGCCAGTCACCGCTTCACAGACCGAGCACTTCGCGAGAATTGCTGAACACCAGCAGAGCTTCTGTAAGCGGGGAGCAACGACAGCCGTAGTCTTGCGCTTAGAGAGATCGCATCACGAACAGAACTCGAGACTGTGTGGGATTATTGAACGGGAGGGTCGGGATAAGCAATTGAACAGAGCACAATGTTTGAGGGAGCGAAAGTGACTCCAGTGACTTTCGTGATCGGCGATAAGAGTTGTTAGCGCCGGCGGGACCCTGCCTCACGCTGCATGCACGGTTCCTGTTTCGAGTGCAACTAGAACCCCAGTCACAGGCTTAAGAGGGCTCAAACTCGGGCACTCGCGGCTTGTGCTCGACACGAATGGCACGCGTTCTCCGACTTCCCTTGTCGGTAGATCGTTGTTGTTTGTTACGCAATATTTGTTGAACGTTGTATTATTGATGCACAAACCATTGCGCCCATTTCTAGTGACCAAAAACATGGCGCCTAAGTATACAATGCAACCACACAGTCCCAGCACTGCTGGCGACGATGTTTTAGCCTACCATTTCACGGCCTCAGACCCAGCTCGTCCCACCAGTTCAAATACGCTCGATTCTGCCTTTGCTGACAGTGCAGTCAATATGGACGCTACTACGCCTACTGATCTCCCAGACGCGACGACAATGACACATGTCGAATGTTTCGAGCCCACACTACCTCTGGCACCTGTCGAGATTGATCAGACCTTGTCCAATAAGATGCGACAGCTGGCTGCAGTAGCATGGGAAATGGAACAAGACGACAGTATACCTGCAAGCAGGAGGCAGAGCTTGCATAAAAGACTCCAAGATCTCGAGGGCTACCTCGAGTCGGACTCAATTCAAGGAGTGAGACATGCGCGTGCTGAAGGAGAGGCCGAAGTCGTGGACAAACAAGACGCGAAGGAAGACCTCACTATGGATACGCCGGCCGACGAAGAAGATGACGAATGGATAGACGAGTCTGACCTGATCGCTGTTCGTGAAGACCTAGCAGCCACTGTCAGGTCAATGCGCTTGCGGCAGGAGGAGCAATGGCACTTACACCAACTGACTGTACAAAAATTAGAGGCTGTCGCACAGAGGTGTGTTGCTCAGGAGCAACAAGCACAGGACTTGCTGCGCGAGGTGCGCAGGTTACGGCAGGAAAACCACACTCTAAGCACAGAAAACAACCGGCTCCGTGAGAAGGCTGCAGACCTCGAAGTCGATGCATCCCGGAACGAAGTCGCCGTGGAAGCCATGAGCAGTGCCGTAACAGGCTTGGAAGGCTGGATTGAGAGCACAACCCCGTCAAGAGTCCAGACTCCCATCTTAAGCAAGAGTGCCAGACGTCAAAAAGTCGTGACACGTGGCAAAGGGCGCTTCCGTGGCCGTTATTATATCGATGAAAATGGCGAGCAGACCGTTTCGTATAGCCTGTCAGACGGCCCGACAGAAAGTCAGGAACTGCAGGATGGCGTCAAAGCGTGGCTTCGAGGTTTTCGCGACGTCGAAGAGGAATTGCGCCAACTTGAGTTTCCAGGACCTGCTATGAGAAATCGTCCGCAAGGAGGATTCAAGATTTGTGATCCAGAGGACGGGTGGGGTGCGTTCCAGAGCCCTAGCGTTTGCGACAGGTATTAGAAAAAGATCCTTGTCTTGTCCTTCGGTTCAAGTGCGTTCGTCCTCATCCACAATATATTGCTTGATGGTCTTGCAGCATCAGTCACGACACTGCACTTCGTATCCTTCACCTTTCGAGATTGATCACAGCCACATGTGAGCCCAAGCCAAATGCAAGCTTCTTACTGTCAGAATGCCAATCTAGGGTGTGATGCGCACTCACGGGCCCACCGTCACCGTTGATGCTGGATCTCCCTGCAGCGCTTGCTTGATCATCGTCCCTGATGCTGGATCCTCTCCATTCAGGCTCAGAGCCTTCCCAAGATGCCATCAGATGGTAGCTGTGTTGAGCATTCCATATGCGTGCCGTGTTGTAGCTAGCACCGGCAAGGCAGAAACCATTCGCAGAGTATGACAATGACATGATCGGTATCAATGGCTCCGACCGGAGGTGATAGCGGCAGGATAATTGGACGTTTTCGTTGTTCGTAAGCTGCCATATTTTGATGGTGCCGTCTTCAGACGAGGTCGCGAATTCGAAGGCCTGGTAAGAACCATTGAATGAATGACCTCGTGGTCTGACCTCAAGTCCTGTCAGTGGTGCAGCGTGGACATTCTCCTTCAACAGGTCAGATCCTGGAAGCCACATAGTAGCAGTCTCTGATGCTGCGGTGATGATGATGTTGTCTCCATTGTGGAGCTGTGCACATCTGATGAACGTCCACTCTTCTTTCGTGTGTACACCTGGAGAGTTCCACTGTTGGCTGATTCGCATTTCTTCCAGGCCTTGACATTGATATACGGCATCTTCGCCAGCTGCATAGACCGCGTTACTTTCTGCACCTCCAGCACAATCGATGTCTAAGACTTCAGTAGGTAGCGCCAAGGTCGAAGGTCCTGAGAGACCGGGGCCAAGCGACAGATCCCATGATAGCAACGTGGAAGTAGGCACACCGTTACTGGTCAAAGTGCTGTCCTCGCCAGAGGCTATGCCCACCAGGCGGCATCCAGAAGAATGCCACTTCAATAGCGTGACAGCCTTTTGAGACGCTGGCAAAGTCTCTATCAAAATGAGATCCTGACCCTCAAACAAGTGGATATGACTTTCTTCTTCAGACCATGTCGCCACAGCCAAAACGGAGCCTTCTCCGTTCCAGGCTATCGTCGTTACCGTCCCGACCTCATCCCAGGGAAAGAGACTGTTAGGTAGTGGCTTCACACTGTCTGGTAGGAGGCTTTGGCCGGCAAGTTTCCAAGACCCACAATAAGTGTCACTCTGCGCGACTAATGTTTCAGCACCGGCAGGGCGCCACGATGCTCCTCTGATCGATTGTGGTGAGTTAAGCGACAATACTGCGCTAGTAGGGGCTAGGTTCGTGACTTTCGCGGGTGCAGCTTGGACTTCCACGCTCACGCCGTTGGCCAGGGTAGGTACCAGTGGGGGTGGGGGTTCCTCAGACTGCTCTTCCATCACGACATCGATAGACTCTGCTCGCGGCTCGTGGTCGAGATCCATCTTGTCATCGCGATTGCCATTTGTCATAGGGCCGTCATCGGCGGCCTCATTGGCGGTCTGAGGTGATGTGACATCAGGCTGTTGGTGAGTATTTCCATTTGCAGCGTCGGGCTCTGTGGCGCCCGAGACCTTGCGGGCAGTAATACCGTTGCGATCTGGTGCTAGACTTTGAGTTGGCTTGCGACCTCTTTTCGCTACCTGCGGAGTCAATTCATCAGGGGCGACAGAGGCTGCGTCGCGCGGCTTCGACCTAGAGGCAGTGGCTACTGTGCTTGCTGGAGACACGCCGCGGGTCAGGTCATTACCTTTAAGCAAAGTCTCTTTCTGCACAGGAACAGCATCGGCCGGTGCGCTTTCGGGTCCAAAGAAAAACATTGGCGGCACCAGAGTTTTGGTTTGTTGGCCATTTTCGTCGAAGGTTAAGGAAAGGTGGTGATAACGAAGACCTTTCTGCACAAGATTGACAAGTGCCCGGCCCTTGATGTGCTTTGCGAACGTTAAGCTTCCGATGTCAACTTTCCAATCGCGTTGGAGTTTCACAGCGGCTTCTGCATAACCTGAAGCACGATTAGCTTGAAATGATTGCCGATGCCAAGGCGCGTACCAGCTTCTTGTAAGTACCTGTTTACAGATTAGCGAAAGCGACGACAGTATATGAAGCTCGGTACGAGGCATACCTCCAGATTAGATAATTCAGCTGATCGGAACTCAGTGATGGTGGAGTATGCGCTACAGTGGTTGGGTTGACTTCAACGTCCATCGCGACATCATCCAGTCAAGGATTAAAACGGCGTCAAGATGCTGAGGCAACAACGCCAGACAATCCTGGAACGCGCGCGGCGCGATATAATGATTTTGCCGAGGTGTAGTGATGACAGCAGATGAGTACTGTAGAGTCGTGCCTGAAGATCTCAAAATTCAATCAAATCCAAACACGGCACGGTCTCGGAAGACTTGCAGAAGTCGACTGTGCCTAACTAGCACACCAGCGCAGCGTGGCGCTTGCTCGTGACCAGAGCCCCGGAAGTAGACTTCGTTCCGATCAGGATGAGGATGACCGTGGTTGTAAGTGATTGCACTTTGGTGAAAGTAGTATCGCCTGAATGGACTTGCGCGTCAAATGGAGACTTGAAGCTGGCGAAGGCGTTTGCAACAAGCTGTCCGATTCTATGCAAGCGATAATTCGAGGAAAGGAAGACAATGATTGCTTGCCAGTAATGATCAAAGATTGACCGGGCCACAACATCGACTCAGGCGTGGATAAGCTGGGGTCCTCCCACAGTTACGCTAAACCGTTCACTCGTTAGCGCTGTGTTCAGCTACAAACTCTGTAATCTTGGTGTAGTGGAATCACCATTTTTATTCCACGCTGTCTTTCGTCTGGCGCTCTATGTAGAAAGAATGTAAAGATATGTTTAGGGCCTCATCAGATTCTGCATGCGCATCCCGACAAGACTGTACACCTCGACCTCGTGACATACTGCGGCTCGGACTTGCGCTGCTTGGGTGGAGGAATTATGAAACTGGGCTAAAAAGCGCTTCGCCAACTTGAAATGCTTAGGTAGCTGCATAACTAGCGACCCGGACCAGGCAGCCAAACACCAGAACCGTGACCCAAGTTCGCATGCGCGCAGCCTTGTGGAACTCGTCACGCGGCCGTTCCTTGCAAGTTGAAGTTGACTGTTAGCAGTCGTGACTCTTTTCAGATTTCAGTGCTCTTCGTATCCTTCCAATCTGCGGCTTCAGATATCGCTCGGGTGGACTGTTTCAGGCCTTATATCCCGAAAGACGACGACCATGTCTTGAGTCTGCGATCCCAGCCTGGCCCTCGAAGATACGAACTAGTTCCACCACGACCAGCAAAATGCGCATACATGTGCCACCACCAGTGACCAGAGCATTGATCTTGCTGACTTGCTCCTTTTCTTTCGTTTGTGCAGCTGCTAGATGGAACATCTCGCCCACAGCTGGGGGTGCCACCGCTGACGCTCCCGATCGATCTGTCCCATACCTTACTTTAGTCCCATCGAACTCGATATACTACCCATGGACCGTCCTCACCTCGATTTTCGTCGAGCAAAATATTCTCAATTTTCTCATCAACACGACGGCGGTCTATTTGAGCGGCAGATACTTAGAAAGAGCTTGGGGGTCAAGAGATTTCGCGACCGTCGCTCTCGTAGGGGCCGTGATCCCTAATCTCTTGGTGGTTCCAACTTATGTCCTTTGGGGCGCCATCACGCGAAACACAACCCGAGCCGATACTCCAATTGCCGGAGCTATTACATTGCAGGCAGCATTCCTGGTAGCCTTTAAACAGCTTGTGCCCGAGCATACCGTGAGCCTGTACAAAGGTCTGGTCAAGATCCGTGTCAAGCACTTTCCTGCGATATTCCTTCTTTTGAACACTTTCTCAGGCATTGTATTCGGGACAGACACTGCATTGTTGCTAGCATGGTACGGTCTGATCACTACTTGGATATACTTGCGCTTCTTCAAATACCAGCCGGAACTAGGCACGAGCACCGGTGGCATGAGGTTGAAAGGCGATGCAAGCGAGACTTTTGCCTTTCCGACTTTCTTTCCAAATGCAATCCAGCCACCCATCGCTGTGGTATGCGATCAGATCTACATCTTCTGCTGTAACATGAAGATCATAAGGTCATTTTCGGATGAGGCGATCGCATCGAGCAACGAACAGGCAATGGCGCGAGGAGAAGCCAGCCTACCGACGGTGATGAGTCGGGATCGAGGCACGCGAACGATGAGCAAGCGAGAGGAAGCTGAAAGAAGAAGGGCATTGGCGTTGAAGGCTCTGGATGAACGTCTCAATGCAGCAAACAGCCATGCCCCCGTGACATCTTCGACTGCGCCGATGGCACCTGGTGACCAAACACAGCAGGCCTCGACTGCAACTTAGCCATTTAGATGAAGACTATTTGTCGACCGTCTGCGAACGTCAGCTCATCATGTAGGCAAGGAGCAGTTCCCGTGACATTGCTAGGCCAATGCAAATGCAGATGCAGCAAGTTGAAGGAAACACCATAACATTTGTACAGCCAGGACCTAGCATTTTACTCTGGTCGTATACTTTTCTAATGGAGTACGCCCTAGGTCTAAATTTTTGACCAGAGGTTAATGCCAGCTTTTGACTGTGAAGCCCGAGACTGTGTTCACTTCGATGACTCTGCGCTGACGTCGTCGCTAGCCGTTACTACCTACCTACATACAATGAGAAGCACCAAGCTCGTAGATCTCAGCTCCTCGGCACCGGACACCACCGAACTCCACTTCTAACGCAGATACACCATTTAAGCTTCGGTGCTTGCCTATCAGATCAGCACGTTGTCTACTGGCACTTGAGCTCACCTGCCACATCTATGTGCAGCTCTGCAAGCAACTGGATATGACGAAGGCCTAGATATAGCAGGTGCAACAAAATAGAGATTCCATTCGTCAATAGCCAACACCGGACTCCAGCTCTCAAGCATGGTTGTTTCTGAGCCTACCAGTGATCCTGTTGTACCTTGCAGGCTCAAGCCAGCTACCCCGGCGAACTCTGTCGTAATTCAAAATGTTCAAAAGATAAATGCCTGCGATTGCCTCCGAGCTCTCCCTTGGGAATCGTTAACCAGATCCCTTCAATCCATTTGACAAGGTCAAACATGAAAGCCTCCATTGTGCTCGGCACAACTGTGCTGTCCTGTACCGCCCTTGCACAGGACCTCTATCCCGGTCTCAGCGAACTTAACCATACCTGTGTGATTAGTGCGTCGTGAAGCCATGTTGGCGTGCCCTAGTCTGACCATACTACAGAGCCACAATTGCTATCTTGTCCTGCTCAGAATCCGCTGAAAGTTGACCCATGCTGTACTGAGACTTTTGGAGGGTTGGTGCTACTGACTCAGTTCTGGAGTACATATACTGGACTCGAAAGTCAAGGACAGCTGCTGCCGGAAAACCAGTGGACTGTGCATGGACTGTGGCCAGACTTCTGTAACGGGTAAGAATGTTCCAAGCGAGGCCTCAAAGTCTGTCGACAGCTACTAACCCGACGCTCGTGACAGGTCTTATACGCAGTACTGCGATCTAAACCGCCAGTACGACCCTTCGCCTTCGCCCGACACAACTGATTTTCCTTCCGAGGACACGGTCGTCCCTCCTTGGACTGGTCCACCTATTTCAGATTTCATAGAAAATGCAGGACGCTATGACCTGCTCGAGTGGATGAACACGTATGGATGAAACCCAACATCTACCTGTACATTGTCTCTGATTTACTTTTAGGTATTGGATCAACCAGGGAGCTTCGAACAGCGAGTTCTGGGCTCACGAGTTTTCGAAACATGCGACTTGCTTCAGCACTTTCGAGGTGAGCGTGGTGCACAGCAACAGGAAGGATGCGGCTAACAATCTCCTAGGTACCATGCTATGGTCCAAATTACACAGAGCATGAGGACGTGATAGACTTCTTCGAGACCGCCATCGAGTACTATCTGACGTACCCTACATGGGACTGGCTTGCAGCGGCACGTATCGTACCGAGCAACACGACCCAGTACACTTTGTCCAATATCCAAGACACGTTGACTGAGGCGTCCGGCGCCCTTCCATACATTGGCTGCAGTGGACCCCGGTACAACGAGACGGATGCTGGTCAAGGATCGGACGATAATGGACGGACTGTTATCTCCGAAGCCTGGTACTACAACCATGTTTTAGGGCGCCCACAGGATGGCAATTCCATTCCAGTAAATACTACCTATACCTCGACCTGTGCGAAGGCTGAGAATGCGGTGTGGTACTACGAGCCTACTTCTAGCTCGGTCCGAGATTAGGAAAGTTCTTTGTGGTGAGCGTTGAACATAGATGACTGGAAGTATACATAAAAGCTACTCAAAACCGCTTTGCGTTGATCTGTTGCTTGACGGCTCAACCAAGCTTGGAGCTCCTGAACTTTGTGTTCGCTTACTGCTTATATGCCAAGCCAGCGCCTCGTACAGGACGAGTCCTCCTTAGATTTATTGCACCTGTGTCAGGTCAGGATAGACAGAATTGACATTGATGAGTAGGGTAGTTTTCGTGCTGCGCAGAGCTGGGAGCTGTACCATGCGTCACGTGGCACATACGACCACCAGCTTGGATTAACCATACTGGACCTGACCTTTTACAGTTCCTGGAAGAAAACGCTCTGACTGCGATATCGCCTTGAGTGGGGTGGTAGAGAACATCACAGCAGGCAAAATGGGAGATACTGAGCCTCAACTCGTGAGGACCCACGGCTGCCACCCTTTTTGCTGCTTCTAGTCCGGAACCTGCATTGGCACCGGTGACCAGAATAACCTGGCCTTGGAAGGACTCTCCTACTGCTGCTAGGGGGTTTGACCTCTCTGCGGGTGCTTTGATGAAACCCATCGCCGTTGTCACCTGGTCGTGATTCAGAGAGACGGCGTGTGCACGCAGCACAAGAGAAGTTTTGGTTTCAGCAGGGTACAGTGTCACGTAACAATAGTTCGAGAGTCACGATACAAGACCGCAGACCACATACCTGGGACATATATACTTGGTGCTGAACACATACTAACAGAGACGCAAAGGTCATTGCTTGGTTTCGACCCTTTCTCAGATGTTTTGTGACTAGAGTTTGATTGAATAGCCGTCAAGAAGGACGAATTGACATACAGACGGTGGAGTTCGTACCTTTAAGACAGGCACAGAAGCTAGACCATATCAATACCGTCTCAAGTAGACTATCTCGCGCGAGAGGTCACGCAAAGAGCAGAAGTCTCTCCTTGTTAACCGACCATGATAGTCCGACTCTCGGCCGATAGAGTGCTACGCTCGACCGCAGCTCGGATGAATAGCAGGCAATTCGACGGAAGGACTGCATTCGAAGACAACAAAAGCCGGTACGTCTGGGCAGTAAGGGGATATGAGGCTGGTGTTGGAATACTAGTATTGGCTGTGAGCTCCCAGTGCCACTTTAATCCTATTATCAGAAGCAAAATGAGAGAAGGAAGAGTGAAGCTGTGGTGACTGGTTGCGAGTCCGGTGAGACAAGCAAGCCGGGTGTGCAATAGCAGTGCGGTAGGCGTCATCGTCGCCGACTGCGCACATGGAATATCATCAAACGAGCCTGACTACTACTTCCTCTATGAATACACGATGATAATGTGCTGACACGATCCTTTAAATCTTCAAAGCGCGATGTGGTGCACGACCTGCGACCACACAGATAATTACACGAATTCGACTTATTCTTGGGCTCCAATAACACCGAACGATGAACCCTGCAGAGCAGCCGCCATCGACTCAGGATGGAAACGTCCTAGGTGGTGCAGCGGCACCGCAACCAGGTCCGCCCCAGCTGCCTCCTCAGATGTTCACGACTGCAGCTCAACTGCTCGATCTCACAGACAGTGGGTAACCTCTTACCTACACCCCCGTGCTTCCTGCGCATCGAAAAGTTGTCAGACGTCGAGTTGTGCTAACCATAGATTTCATGTTACAGAAAAGCTCATGCTAGTCCTGCGTGATGGCCGAAAGCTCCTCGGTGTTCTAAGGACATGGGATCAGTTTGCGAATCTCGTCCTGACGGAAACAAAGGAACGATACTACGTCGATGCGCCCTCAACGACTGATCCTGCACGAAAACTATTCTGCGACATACCCAGAGGGACTTTCCTAGTTCGAGGCGAGAACGTGCTTTTGTTGGGAGAGGTAGATCTTGACAGAGATGACGAAGATCCACCGGGTTACGTTGAAGGCCCGGTCGAAGAGGTCTTTGAGATTCAGAAGCGACAAGAGGCTGAGCGTAAAAGGAACGATAAGACGAAAGCACGAAAAGCTGGTGATTTTTGGGGAGGCGAACTAGAAGCCAGTGGGGAAGTACTGTTCTAAGAGTCTTGACACAACACTCGTTAGCCCGCGGCGGCCTCGAGGCATGTGCGTCGGAGCGGCGCGAAGAACTTTTGGCTTCCCAGGCTGGACCAGACGTGAACGATAGCGACATCGTTTAGACGGAGCTAGGCAGAATATTGTGAAATGTCTTAAGCTCCGTATGCGAGGGAACAAAGCAAACTCGTGGTAAAGCCCGAGCATTTTCAGATCATCGACACCACTGCAATGGGAAGAACATCGGCTTATTCTCGGTCTCGAAGTCACGGATAGGGAAACAGTATTGAGCTGGTTGACATAGCTGCAGCAGGAACTCGTTAGGGCATTGATTAGAAGTAGAAGTTTCCGGGTCAGCTGGACTCCAGTCTACCGAGCCAGTTCATAACCATCATTGCTTGAGTGATTGCCACCTTCTCATCAAACCGCATGCCATCCCAGCTCGTAGCTTGCACTGTCATGTTCCACATACCAAGAACATCGACGTCGTTCTTGAGGGCAGTTGCGGCCATCTTACGGTCAAACTCCCAGATCTCTTGATTGCCTTTTCTTCCTTTGAGCTCAACATGACCAGCTGCAGTTGGTCCGATCCAGAGCATTGGTGTGTTCCGGCCAGAGTCGTCAGCTAGCTCGACAAACCTGGCCAACGACGTTGCCACGTCGTTAGCAGAGATTGATGAAGGCCCTAACGAGTGAACGATAGGGATAGGTCGATACATGGACCGCGGCGCTCGGGGAACTAGCTGCTTGAATTTCTCGACTATCAAATTGCTAGGCTGTGCAGAGTTTGTGCTCAAGAAGGCGTGTCGCACACGATTGCAGAGGTAAGGGCTCCCGAAACGACCAGCCTGGCTAGCTTTCTCTGAATCCAGGAGACTGTGCTGGCGACAGTCCTCCTTGATGAATTGGTTGCTGCACCTGCAATCATCCTGCGTAGCGCGTTCCATGGACGCTGAATCCATAGCACCAAGTGCGAGATCTCTTCGCAACAGGATGTTTAGCCCGTTATAGATGGTTTGCAATGTTTCGTCACCAATGAAGACCAGGCCATCGAACCGCTCGAGAATAAAACACATCTCTTCGACTTCGTACCATCTGTAGTTGCAGCCTACCATTGTCAGTCAACGTCGCCTAGCGGCTACCAGTGCATACCTCGTGATGTGTATGGCGCATCGAACCCTACCCGGCCACCTTCAGACAGGGCTTTGAGAAGATGCTTCCGATCATGGCAAAAAGTGTCAAAGTCGTAGAACCCGAGATGATCTCTAGGAGGAACAGTGTAGAGTTCTGAGGCACGAATGTTGCATTCTGGATATCCTTGGAAGCTGGCAAAGTAGTTGTGAAGACCAGCTGGTGTAGCTTTATGTGTGGACCTGCCCTTGTTGCCGAGCTTGTAGAGCGGCAGGATTGACCAGCCTAACCAGAATGCTAAACAGACATAGAGAAGGATAAGGCCTTTGTTGAATAAGCGGAGTTGGAGACCCTTTGGCATACTGTTGACGATCATCTGATGCACGGCTGAAAGAACTAAGGGCGGTGTCGGTGAAGAGATTCGTGGTCCGGAGGCATCTCTCTGAGCCATCTTGGAGCCGGGGTTGGACTTGTTCTCATATCAGACATCAAGAGCAGGTGTCGCAAGCAGTGGGACATAGAGATTTTTATCATGAGCAGAAAAAGAAACAGAGTGTGAAGGTCCCCCTGCTGGGCTGAGAAATCTACACTGTCAATTGCACCTGCCACCGTGCGCTCGAAGCATTTTTCCCACCACTGCAGCATACCTGCTTTTGGAAGGTAACACATCCCAGATGCGCCCAACCTCAAAGGAAAACAATGCAACCTGTTAAGAAGTGTTGCAGCTAGTCGTTTCGCCCACCTTGTGCATGATATCGCCCTTACAAATCGTGACTGATGCGCAGATCGATCACGTTCGCGCTGTAAATGGTCTTTTTGATCGCATCAAGTCTTGTCAACGGAGCGTATGTGGCGACCGTACATCAGACAGTAATTTCCAAAGCTGCTCGATGCGGTTGCTGGACAATTCGATCTCATTACCTTGCGGTCGCACAAAGAGGACTGAAAATGTCTACCTAGTATTTAATAAGAAGTCGGAGGACAACGTTTCTCTCAGGTCACGGTGCTTCGGGAGGCTTTAGCTAGGGGTTCGGGCGCTGGGGTGATGCTCTAGCAGCCTCGGCATGTTCACATGTCATCGAGCTTGGGGTCAATTTGCGTCATTGGCTATTGGTCGGCACAGGACAGCGAGCTCATAGACACAGAGCAGTCGTTTTAGCGACAAGATAGACTCCGTCAGAGCTACACAATTCGGCACTTGAATAGAGCTCTTGACGTGTCTTGGAAACTGACACCTGATCAGCTGGCTGGAAGGATTCAGCACCGGACGAACATAAACAACGAGCCTTTGTACTATAGCACCTTGGGAAGAGGCTACCGTACTCTTCCTTCCGAGCCTTCTCCACATCCAGCCCTCCACACTAGTACTCCATATGGTCAGAAGAGTCACTTTTCCATGCCACCTGAGAGACTGCAGGATATACAATAGCTATATCATAAGTCTACATACGACGGCCCGACTCTTTCTCGGTGCTCGACTACCTTCAGTCGGAGTTGTACCGACCTAGTCGCCTTGCTGCAGCAATACCGAGGATTACGAGCCCACTATATCGGCGAGCTTCGGGCGGGTGGATAACCTCACTAGAGCTTCAACTCCTTCCGTGCGAGCACACTACGCTGCTTGATAACTCTGCTTTTCGATTTGACTCCTGTACTTGCCAGGCCGCAAGGCCTGACTACCAGCAACCATGGCGTGGAAACCCTCAGAGCCGTTGATGAAGCGAATAAGTCACTATGCGTCTTTCCCGCCAACCGGCGTAAGTCTGCGTCAGATGGTCCAGTTCGGGGAGAAGCCTTCGACTGGTAGGTCGGCACCCGCCAGGCTGAGTACATACGCTGACAAGCACAGGTACATTGTTTCGCGCCTCGCAATTCCTGTCCGAGGAGCTGCCAGTCCGTCTTGCGCACCGAGTGGAGGAGCTGAACAAACTGCCCGACGGCCTTGGTGACATGTCTTCCATACAGAAGGTTCGAGATTGGTACGCTCAATCGTTCGAAGAGATTACAGAAATGCCGAAACCGGATCTGGACAAGAGTACTCGAGATCGACTCTTAAACCCTCCCAAGAAATCGAACCAGAGGCTGTCAAACAATGTACGAAATCCTAGCATAAGTAAGAACAGTGACAATGGTGGAGGCTTGAATAGCAAACGGTATTTCGCGGCCATTGAGGACAACGACAACTGGCCACCAGAGCTTGCAGACCACAACAAGAAGTTCTCCCGCATGTTGGAAAACATAAAGAGAAGGCACGATCCTGTGGTAACGACTGTTGCGCAAGGCATCAATGAGTACAAAAGGAAAAGGCAGCGCATGCAGATCGATGCCTCTATTCAAAGTTTCCTGGACAGATTCTACATGTCTCGAATAGGAATACGTATGCTTATTGGACAACACATAGCCCTCACTACGCAGTCAAACCATCGACATCCGAATTATGTGGGCATCATCTGTACGAAGACAAACGTGAGAGAGCTTGCGGAGGAGGCTATTGAGAATGCTAGGTTTGTTTGTGAGGACCATTATGGGCTTTTCGATGCGCCGAAAGTCCAACTCTTCTGCCCGCAAGACCTCACTTTCATGTATGTGCCAGGTCACCTGTCGCACATGCTGTTCGAGACCTTGAAGAACTCTCTCCGAGCTGTGGTGGAAAGACACGGCGCGGAAAAGGAGGACTTTCCTGTCACAAGAGTCATCGTTGCTGAAGGCAAGGAGGATATCACGATAAAGATCACCGACGAAGGAGGTGGCATTGCCAGAAGTGCTATACCTCTAGTGTGGACGTACATGTACACCACTGTGGACGCGACACCAGAGCTGGATCCTGGCTTCAACGCCAGCGACTTCAAAGCTCCTATGGCAGGTTTTGGTTATGGTCTGCCCATTTCGAGACTGTACGCGAGGTATTTCGGCGGTGACCTCAAGTTGATCTCAATGGAAGGGTAAGTGTTTATTCCCAAATGCTCGAGTGTTGCGACTAACAAGTGTCTAGCTATGGCACCGATGTGTATCTGCACCTGAACAGGTTATCAAGCTCTTCCGAGCCTCTGCAATGACAACCAAGCGCCATGAGAGGGGATAGATCGTCAATTTCGTCTCGAGGATTGGCGTACGGGAGTCTAAGCAACGCGAGCATAGCCAAAATGCGGTCAAGGCTAAAGAACCGCGAAATATCTGACAGGAAACAAGTCGGCGATGTTGAGAGCATGATGAATGAGGAACCGGCTAGCAACATGCCTGGCACGGGGAGTGAATGGCTCGATTGAGCAGCTCAGAAGATTTCATGAGCATCGAGGCTGAATACCTGTTCTCAAGCTCCCTTAGGTTGAAGCACATCTGACACACTTCCACCGACTGTCAAGGAAGGTCTACGGATGCTGGCACTATTACTATTCCGAAAGTGTTTGCGGGAATCCCCAGCCGCCGTCAGCAGGGTCTGTAATATCTGATCGGACGACACTTCGGTATCACCTCTTGAGGCAATTGATGCAGGTGCGCTACAGTTACTGGGATGCTAGTGCTGATCAGATACCAAATGCCTCCTGGCGGTCGAGCGGCTTGCGTGAAACCAGGATCAAAACTCGCTCGATAAACAGCCTGCTCTCCTGCACCCGTCTGGAGTATGCACGATTGACTGTTACGTGTCGGAGTTTGCGAGATTACCACGCCAACGTTGTGCTGCACAGTGGATATGACAATCGCTTTGGATGCGTGTTGAACACGAAGATCAGCTATGATTCGAATGGTCATGTCGTGGATATGGCATGCACCTCCTTCCAGTCCACTGACCAGATTCCTCTTGAGGACATCACTGCAAAGGATGAGTATACAGTATGCCATCGTCAGCAGGATGATCAAGTGCACAATCTCACGAAGTCGGGGCTGTCAATAGGACCCATTGTGGAATGTGATAGCGAAGGATGCCAGGGCTTTCAAGCCTTTATCGCGTAGTCGAACTCAGTAGGCATACTACAACAGGACAGTCGGTGGTCATATGGTAGGGCTTACCACTCCACTGCCGCCCTTGCTTAGTCCTTGGCATTTGAGCTTGACCTAGCTGCGTCTGACGCACGGGTTGGCGCGAACTCCGAAGCGATGCTCGATTTGCTAAGATCACACAACATGCGGTTAACATCTGTAACGGCCGTCGGAGGGGCTAGACGCCACTGCATAGGTATCTAGGAATAAGAATTGGTCTTAGAACGTTCTATTCTGCACGGAATTCAGCCGCCACGATCTATGAGAATGATAGATTGTCAGTGGCTTGTGTTTGCCTTTCTATTTGTATACGAGGCTGTACATGCATAGCCCTGTTCCTCCACGGCGATCGAAAGCAACAGTCTTAGTTCCAGATGAATAGTGAAGCAGCAATTGTCGTCAACGCCAACTTGAACTTGGACTCTCGGGACTTTAGCCTTCTCACGTCATCTGGGTGCCTCAGATTTCCAGGCGTTAACGCCTAGCTCAACCTAGCGTAAATCGAGAACTTTCTATTAATTTGCGAGCATGCGGAACCCTGCAAAGACTGCATCCTCTTCAACTGGCGGGTGCGCAGCCATGCTCGCTCACTGTATATTCCACCCACTGTATCCGTACAGATAGCCGGTAAGTGAATAAAGATGCGAACAGTTCACATGAAGAATATTATGCTAGGCACCAGTCATATGGACACGACTTGTACTCAAACGTCCTTGATGATCAGCCTCTGCGGTTGAAAGACCAAAGATCTGATGAACAACCCCCCACAATCATCATTCCAGCTGCGTCGATTATGCACATGCTGACTTGAACAAGATATAGTCTCTGAGATCAACCGCCACTATTCTGTGCCATTTAACTAGCAACCATGTCCTACACAACCCGAACAATTGGCACTGGGTCAACAAGGATGTAGGACCATGGGCCAAAGACTACCTCGATAGCAAAGTCAAGGAGGTCTCTGCCGAAGAAGATGGGGTTTCAGCCAAGGTTACCAAGCTTACGTCAATGGATGGCGATGTAGATGTGAGTCAGCGGAAAGGCAAAGTCATCACGATCTTCGACGTCTCACTGCGACTGGAGTACGAGGGTAGGACTTGTCGAACGAGCTGATGCAAGACCTGCTTGCTAACGGCGTATAGGCAAGAACCAAGAGGGCGCCGATGTTGCAGGAAGCATAAAAGTGCCAGAATGCGCGTATGACACCGAGCCAGACGAGTATGTCGTACGTTTCTTACCCCAATTACTTGCTGCGTGCTTAAACTGACCTGCTGCGGTAGTTCGAAATAGACATCTTTTCCGAGACAAAAGAGAAACAACCTGTCAAAGACTTAGTCAAGTCGAAAATAGTCCCTCAGCTGCGTGAAGTCTTCCAGACGCTGGCTCCAACATTGATTGCAGAGCACGGCAAGGATCTTCAGCACGCTAACAACTCGAACCCAACCAGTGGTTTTGCCACGCCAACATGGCATCCTCAGAGAGAAAGAACACCACTGGCTACAAACACTAGCAAGACTGCTGGAAATGCATCAGTGAACACTACGACTGTAACTGCCACAGACGAGTTTCGAACCACCGCAGAAGAGCTTTTCAAGACGTTCACAGATCCTCAGCGATTAGCTGCTTTCACCCGAGCTGCACCGAAACAGTTTGACGGTGCTAAGGTGGGCGGTAAGTTTGCTATCTTCGATGGTAACGTTCTAGGAGAATTCGTCAAGCTTGATGAGCCGAAGAAACTCGTTCAGAAATGGCGCTTAGCACAGTGGCCGGAAGGTCATTATAGTCTGCAGGAGATCAACTTCGATCAGAACGATATCGACCAGGTCACAAACATGCGCGTCTCCTGGACAGGTGTGCCTGTTGGCCAGGAAGACGTCGTGCAGCGCAACTGGGAGGGATATTATGTCCGCAGCATCAAGCAGACTTTTGGGTAAGCGCTCTCGACTATCCCACTGATAATTGCTGACTTGCATAGCTTCGGCACCATACTATAGGGATCGCGACACTGGTCGAATTATAGAGACCTTTAAAGCCTGCGATTTCCTTTCGGAGATCAACATGGCACGTAGAAATGACTTGTGCCCTCCCGGGGCCAATGAGAAATGATAAGACATGCCACCTTCCTGACGTCCTACAGATGTTTCGTTAAATGCTTGTAAGTCTAGATGTCGCGTTGTCGACTGGCCTGGTCATGAAAAACAGGAATCAAGTATTCGCGTTTTGCAAGGAGTATCCCTGCTCCCATGTTTTCCAGGCGGATATTTACGTCATGTCACGGTCCCAGCCATGCCAGAGCTACAGTCCAACAGCACCGCCACACTTCGCGACACTCCTCTTCATTGATGAACTATTCACTTCTTATTGATGTTCGCTTATCATAGCTATCTGATCCAACTAAACCAGGCGCAGAGAGGAGATCTCAAACCACAAGCTTACCATGGTAGAGAAGCAGGCAGCCTCTAAGGCTGAGAAACCGGCCTCTAAGCCTAAGAAGCTAGCCTCCAAGAACAAGGACAATAATTCGGCGTCTAAGGACGACAGTTCTCAACCCAAGGATGATAAGTCGGATTTGAAGGACGATAAACCAGCCCCTAAGCCTAGGAACAAGCCTAAAAAACTGGGTCCTAAGGGTGCCAATTCAGGCTCCAAGGACAAGAACGACAACACATCCAAAAACAAGGATAATCAATCAGCTTCTCCGGACGACAAGTCGGCCTCTAAAGATCAGGCAGGGAAACCGGCGTCTCAGGATGATAAACCAGCAACCCGGGATGAGAAGCCAGCAACCCAGGACGACAACTCAGCTTCACAGGATGACAAGTCGGCATCCAAAGATCAGGATGAAGAACCGGCTTCACAAGACGACAAGTCGGCATCCAAAGGCCAGGACGAAGAACCGGCTTCACAAGACGACAAGTCGGCATCCAAAGGCCAGGACGAAGAACCGGCTTCACAAGACGACAAATCAGCCCCTAAAGATGATAAGCCGACACCCGAAGATCAGGACGAGAAATCTGCTTCACGGGACAAGGAATCAGCTTCTGAGGATCAAGACAAGAAGTCAGACTCTAAGGACGATACGCCAGAATCTAAGGATCAAAACGCAAAGTCAGCTTCTCAAGATGAGGGCGAGAAGTCGGCAGCCAAGAATGAGAAGAAAGATGGTGAAGATCTGACTACTGTGCTTGACAAATCGCAGAGAGCAGACTTGACATCGCTTATAGCAGACATAACAGAATCGATGCGGAACATAATCGTCAAAAACTTTGACGCATCGGCAGGTCTAGATGAAAGTTACGTACGGACGGAGGGCATGACTGATGACGAAAAAATGATGAGCGCAGATCCAAATGCTGACCCCGACAAGAATGAGAAGCAGAAGAAAATGAAGGCGGACTTCGAGAAAGACATCGATACGCCCAAAATGAAGAACCTTAAAAAGAATGCTTTGAAAGCTTACGATGACTGGCGGGAGCAGGTCATTCAGCGAGTTGGCGAGGTTCTAGACAGTAAGGATATGGCCAAGAAACAGATCGAGAAATCTGAGTCAACGCAAGCTCGACCCAAAGCACCCACCTCAGGAGGCAAGATCACTGAAGCATCGAAGGAAGGCAAGAGCTTAAAGTTCAAAGACCTGTTTCCACCGACTAAAACACCATTGACTAAATTGTCTATGGACAAGAGAACCCTGGTGCTACATTCTATTCTCCTGCTTTTATTGTCGCTTGAGCATTACAACGCCGCTTCACGCATCCTCTTGCTAAACCTGACCTCCAGTCTCAAGCTGTCTCTGAAGACATTCGAACAAGACGAATATGTGACGGCAAAAGGTCTCTTGGAAAATGCCAAAGAGTTGTCAGCTGATGAGGAGACAAAAAAGAAGAGCGAAGAGAACAAAGACAGCAGGCAGAAGAAAGTCAGATATGCTGCCATAGCTGGTGCGGCCATCATAGGTGTAGCCGGCGGGTTCGCGGCTCCCCTGCTTGCATCCGGGATAGGCAGTGTTGCAACGGGACTTGGCCTCGGAACGACAGCTGCTGCAGGCTACCTTGGCTCAGTAGCGTCCTCCTCTTTGCTCGTAGGCAGTTTGTTCGGAGCCTATGGAGGTCGAATGACGGGACAGATGATGGACGAGTACGCACGGGAAATCGAGGACTTCGAATTTCTCCCGGTGCACTCCAATCAGAAAACAAGTGAGGACCCCAGTGATGGTGCAAAAGAGGCCAGCGAGCATGACCATAAGCTCAGAGTCACGATCTGCTTGTCAGGCTGGTTGAGAGAAAAGGAGGAAGTGATCAAACCCTGGAGAGTGGTAGGGTCCGGCGCCGAAGTTTTCGCACTAAAATACGAGCTTGAGGCCTTGCTGAACCTGGGCAACGCCATGGATGGAATGGTCTCGAGCGCAGCATGGGGTTATGCTCAACAGGAGCTTATCCAACAAACAGTGTTTGCAGACTTGATGGCTGCAATGTGGCCAATGGCTTTACTGAAGGTCGCCCGCGTTCTCGACAACCCATTCAGTGTTGCGAAAGCAAGGGCAGAAAAGGTTGGAGAAGTGCTCGCCGATGTGTTAGTCAACCGTGCTCAAGGTGAGAGGCCTGTCACGTTAATTGGCTATTCTCTTGGCGCAAGGGCAATATACGTGTGCTTGCAGAGTCTTGCGAAGCGGCGTGCCTTCAATCTGGTCGAGAACGCGATACTTATTGGTGCACCGACCCCATCCGACACTAGTGACTGGCGTGTTCTGAGGACTGCCGTCACTGGCAGACTCATCAATGTCCATTCCAGTAATGACTACATCCTAGGGTTCATGTATCGCACGTCCTCCATACAGTATGGAGTAGCGGGCTTACAGCCCATCGAAGGTCTCCCAGGTGTCGAGAACGTCGATGTCAGCGAAGAGGTTGACGGCCATTTGCGATACAGGTTCCTTATCGGCGGGATCCTTAAGAGGATTGGTTTCGAGGATGTTGACATGCAAGCTGTGGAGGAAGAACAAGAAGCACTCAAGAAGATGGTCGAAGAGGAGAAGAAGAATTCGCTGCAAGCCCAAAGAAACAGACTGATGCGGAAGCAATCCTACAAGAAAGACGGCAAAGTGGACGAGGACGCCCAGGCAGAAGATGAGGCTAGTGACCTCGAAAAGCAAGTCAAAGAAAAGACGGAGAAGTCTCTGGTTACAAGAGCCATTGAGTGGTGGTATACACCGAACGCACCGAACACAAAGGATGCCGAGCAAGTCGCTAGCAATCTCGAAAGAGTTATGTCAGATCCGTCACAAGTTCGTGCTGCAGCAAATGATACTGTGGACGATGTCAGAAATTCAAGCATGGCACAACGTGTCTACCAAGCGCTGCCAAATATACCATACATGGGCAGCAGTGGCGCCACTGGAGGTGTGGCTAAGGCTGATCCAAACAAGGCCGCAGATGATGCCACTAAAGAGACAGACAGCTATAGGTCGCGTGCAGCGGCGTATCTGCCTCAGAGTATGCCCTCGATGCCAAGCATGCCAAATATCCCAGGCTATTCTAAGAAAGAAGATACTACTTCAAAGCCAGCCAAGACAACGAAAGATGCTGGACAGACTGCCAAGGATGCCACAAATACTGCCACAGATACGGTAGGAACGACTGTGAAGAACACAGCGAACGTGAAGGATAATCCAGCCACTAAGCAAGTCAAAGAGGCACCTGGTGTTAAGCAAGCCTTGAAGAAGGATCCCGGTGTGACCCAAACACTCGGAAAGGTCAATGATGCAGTCAGTACTTCCGTGAGCAACACGACCGACCAGGCAACTGGGGCCGCTGGAAGTGTCGTTGACAATGCTGGTAAGGGAGGCGGTAAGGCAGTTGACACAGCCGATTCAGGAGCCAAAAAGGCAGCTGATGCTGGTAAAGGTCTTGTGTCTGGCAAAGGAGAAGACGCGGGCAAGGATGAAGACTCACAACAGCAGTCGTATACCAGCTACGCCGCTTCTTACTTACCATCATTGCCCTCCTGGCGATCATCTTCTCAAAAGCAAGATAACTCGGCTCAACCACAACGCAAGGCGTCCGAACAGGAGCCGGAGAAAGACTCGCAAGCAGAAGAAGATTCGGAATCCAAGGAGGACTCACAACCCAAGGAGGACTCACAACCCAAGGAGGACTCACAAGAGAAGAAGCGTCCACCAAAGCTGGGACAGAAGGGCAGTTCAACTCCCGATAAAGCAAAATCCTCAGCTTCAAACCCCGATCAGGGAGAAGCTAGCGACTCTGGTGCAGGCACGAAGGGTGCTACAGACAATATGCTGGGGTCCGATTCTGTCAAGAAGGCGGCGGGTGCTCCTCAGCAAGCGGCCAAACAGGGTACAGACGCCGCGGGACAGGCTGCCTCGGATCCTCAGCAAGCCGCAAAGGACGGCGCTGATCAAGCTGTCTCGCAAGGGCAGCAAGCCGCAAAGAAGGGTTCAGATGTGGCTACAGGCGCTGCATCGCAAGGTCAACAGGCTCTCGGCGACGGTGCGAAGAAGGGTAAAGACGTCGCTAGTGGTGCTGCCTCCCAGGGTCA
The DNA here is from genome assembly GCA_002319055.1 of Knufia petricola. Lineage (NCBI taxonomy): Eukaryota > Fungi > Ascomycota > Eurotiomycetes > Chaetothyriales > Trichomeriaceae > Knufia > Knufia petricola. The sequence continues at coordinate 163,778 of NMUC01000031.1, read as the reverse complement.
AGAGGCTGTAGGCGATGCCGCGAATAAAGGTAAAGACGTCGCTACAGGTGCTGCATCGCAGGGTCAACAGGCTCTCGGCGACGGTGCGAAGAAGGGTGCGGATGTGGCTAGTGGTGCTGCCTCACAAGGGCAGCAAGCTGTGAGCGATGGTGCGAAGAAGGGTACAGACGTCGCTAGTGGTGCCGCCTCCCAGGGTCAAGAGGCTGTAAGCGATGCCGCGAATAAAGGCAAAGACGTCGCTACAGGTGCTGCATCGCAGGGTCAACAGGCTGCGAGCAGTGGTGCGAGCGGAGTCACTGGTGCCGTAGGGGGTGCTTTGAGCAAGGCCAAGTTTTGGTAACCCTGGTGAGTAAAATTGCGCATTGTACTAATAAAGTGTTGGATTTTGAATACGATTTATTGTTAAACTCTTGCTCCTCATGATTCCTGATGCTGATACTGAACTTGCTGCGGTGGTTGTGAGCGTGTGCTCGACCGGCTAGCTGCATGGCCTCTGGTAGGATCTCTGCTCTGCGTCACCCTACCAGCCGACTAAGCCGTCGTCATTGTGAGATCTATAGCAAACTTGACTGGAAGTGAGGGCATCTGCGACGTAAGAGTCTCGAGCTCAACTATCAGATCAGTCAACCTTTGAGAAGTGGGCTTCAATATGAGCATACTCGAGGAAGAACTCAAGACTATGACGATAGGTAAGCAAGACTTGTAGTACGCTGAACACATTATATGAACGTCATGTCCTGGTCAAGCGAGGAGACGTTCACAGCAGCTGGCGATTCGTCGTCCCCCTCGATAATAGTCGGTGACCCAGTGGCAACTACTGCCAACGATCCAGTGACTATCCCACCGCCTGCCGTGAGGTCAACAAGCACGACTACAAAGACCGTCTACGCCCCTCAGGCGATCGGCTACTTTCCTGGACCAGATCCTTCGAGCACCGTCAACTGTGAAACACCAGACTACACTGCCTTCGTGACCTCGACCTCATACGGCTACAAGATAGGCTGCCGCAAGCTAGGCGCAACAGATCAGCACCTCTATGCCACGTCCTGCATACCAGCCGAGTCGGCGCACACGGTCGTGGACGACCCCTTTCTGATTCAGTGGTATGTCGGTATGATACCCTCTGGCTGTCTCGGTCCTAATCTAACACTTCTTCTCCAACAGTGTCTACGGCATAGAGCAATACTGCAACAAATTCAGCTTCTCGAGTCCCAACGCCTTTTTCGTTTCCTGCTACACCATCGCAAACCAGACTCAGACCAACTACCTGTGGCCCTCACAATGGTCTGCGCGCTATGCCGAGGCCTCCACCTCAGCCAACGACACTTTGCGAACAACACCACAGTCGCTGCACATTGCGACAGAAACGGCTGCAGTGTCTACTGCCACGGCGGCAGAGCCGGCAGCTACCTCAGTGGCCCCTGAATCTGGAGACGGAGTGGTGGAAAACTCCCATACCTCCGTGCCAGTGATTGCTGGAGTATCTGCGGTCGCAGTCCTAGCACTCACGGCGTGCCTCGTGCTGCTTGCGATTGTGTGGAAGAAGGGGGTATTAAATCCCTGTTTGCGGACAAGGCATGCGTCACCTTCCCCAGAGGAGAACCATGTTGAGCACACGGATCACGAAGCGTATCGGAGTAGAGAGAAGGATCTTCTGCAAGAGTTGTCGGCGGGTGAAGCGCATGTTCATGAGCTAGATGGCACGACCATCGCGAGCCCCGGCGGTCTGGATGAGGATAAAATGTCCGCAAGGCGCTCCCCCTCTGACGTGCATGCACAAAGTGGACCTGCGGACGGAGGGCAGAATGAGACTGGAGATGGCATCTTTGTGAATAGTGTCAATTGAGGAAGCAACTCTCGCTAAATAATCAACGCCGAGACTGTACCGATTTGCACAAAAGAACCGCCATTGCCATGCTCTCACTGCTGTACATGTGGTCTAGTCCCCTCTCATATCTACTGACCTGGCGAGATCAACAGACCCTGCTTAGCAGCACTTGGCTCCCAGCCTCCAGCTAATACCTCGGCACCAACTTCCTTCTTGTATTGCTGTACCCTGGCCTCAAGTTCTGGTCGGAAATGTCGGATGAGGCCCTGTACTGGCCATGCAAAAGCTTCACCTAAAGCTGTAAATGTGTTAGCATGACGTTAGAAAGGCGGGAGAATACCGTTGTACTTACCACAGATAGTGTGGCCCTCGACCTGCTTCGTCAACTCCTGAAGCATGTCGATTTCTCTGGCCCTAGCCTGGCCCTTCTCAAATCGCTCCATCATCTTCATGACCCATGTACTGCCTTCTCTGCACGGCGTGCACTGACCGCACGACTCGTGCTTGTAGAAGGCCGATAACCTGGAGACAATGCGGACAACGTCTGCTGACTTGTCCATCACAATGACGGCGGCGGTACCCAGACCGGATTGACTGTCTTTGAGAGCGTCAAAGTCCATCAGTTGATCGTCGCAGATCTTCTTAGGCAGGATGGGAGTAGATGAGCCACCGGGGATGATGGCTTGCAAGTTGTCCCAACCACCTTTGACACCACCACAGTGGCGGTCGATCAGCTCACGCATTGGGATAGACATCTCTTCCTCGACTGTGCACGGGTTGTTGACATTACCGGAAATACAGAAGAGCTTGGTGCCCGAGTTTCGCTCTCGACCGAAGCTAGCGAACCATTTGGCACCTCTTCTCATGATGGTAGGGCAGACGGCGACGGTTTCGACATTGGTCACTGTCGATGGGCAACCGAATAGACCAACGGCGGCTGGGAACGGAGGCTTCAGACGTGGCTTGCCAGCTTTGCCTTCGAGTGATTCAATCAAAGAAGTCTCCTCACCACAGACGTAGGCGCCCATGCCTCGGTGAATGTAGACGTCAAAGTCGTAGCCTGATCCGCACGCGTTCTTGCCGATGAGACCATCCTTGTATGCTTCTTGGATGGCTCTTTGCAGGACCGTTGCCTCGTGGTAGAATTCACCTCTGATGTAGATGTAGGCAGCGGTGGCGTTCATGGCTCGGCCAACCACCAGACATCCCTCGATCAATTTGTGGGGATCCTTTCGCATGATTTCTCTGTCTTTGCAGGTTCCTGGCTCGCCCTCATCTGCGTTGATGACCAGGTATCGTGGCTTCTTGTCGTTCTCCCAGCCCTTGGCGTTCATGAAAGAGAACTTGAGACCTGAAGGGAAACCTGCACCTCCTCTTCCTCGTAGACCGGATGCCTTGATCTCGTTGATGAGCCAGTCGTGACCCTTGCCTATTATCTCTTTGGTCTTGTGCCAGTCGCCGTATTTCTTTGCGCTTGCTAGGTCGGTGCCATGGTGGCCGTAGAGGTTCTGAAATATCCTGTCCTGGTCCTTCAGACCTCCGTGTGTTCTTTGCTTAGGAGCGGCATCTTGGACAGTGGCGTAGGAGCGCTTCGAGTTCGACGGCGAGCTCAAACAGCTGGTGGCGGATGCTGGGACGGCATAGCTTCGCGTGGCTTTCGCCGCGATGCCAGCTGCGGCTTTAGCTGATGGTCGAGCGAGCATTTTGTTGGCGATGACTCGACTAGGAGGCTGTCCGCAGAGAGGCACAAGTATGCAAAGGCGTCGACCACGAACTGTGGAGGGGGCGAGGTCGAAAGATCTAATACGTAGTTTAGCTTAGATCTGATTTGAATGGCTTGGATATGATTGGCTGTCGCAGACCCACAAACTCCGAACTCATCGTCAGCCTTGCAGCGACTTCAAGCACTAGAAGACTTCTCGAGGTTGCTGAGTACCCCTTCTACACGAGGCCTTTTTCTCTTTTCTCTGCTCAAGATCCGACCACATCACGTAGCGATATCGTTGCCCTCAGGGACATGATGAGGATGGAGAAGTGCAGCAAGAGTTGCCCCAAGGCCGAGGCCGCCGGGAATCGCACTCTTATCCTTTGACTTTCATCATCACCATCACCACACGATGTACCGAAAATGCATGGCTGATCCGTTCTGTTTTTGTCTCTTCTTCTCTGCAATGGCTCATCGACGACATCTGTCAGGCGCTTCGTCATTTCGGTTCTAACATTGATCATACTGCATATGCAGTGCTTTGAAAGACATTCCATCTGACATCTGACAGCAAGCAGATACCACAATCGAATTCACAATGGCAACTCAAAGCCAGCATCAGGGATGGTGCCTTTCGGTGGGCATCATTTCAGTTTCAACTGTGAGTTTGATTTTCTAGTTCTGCTTGTCTTGAGACAAAGAGCGCATCAAGCTATATGAACTCTTCTGCTTCATGTTGAATTTCCTTGCATGTTAACCTCCATCTGCGGCAATGGGCAAGAACGAGAAAGCGAAGAAGGTGTCTGAAGCAGACGAAAGAAAGGCACGTTCCAAGACTGACAGACCAGGCTCCTCGACCTCTCAGGCATCTTTCCTTGATCCGTACTCCACGTATCTTCAAATGTTCAGCATGCACAAAGTGGCAGACTCTACGACGTTCGGATCACACGCAGAAGATTCGCATGCACTCAAGATCGCCCCTCTGTTCACTAGCTCGGTTCACGAAGAGTCGCTACTGCTATTCAAGTTTGGTGCAGCACAGCAAGAACACTATCCTCAGTACGGACTACTCGGCCTTATGGACAAGGCGCCTGCAGAAGGCACCCCTGCAAGCTTCTCCAGGGATAAGCCCCAAGACAAGCTCGTTTTCACCAATACTTCTGAGCCTTGGTCAACTTTCATCTGTGGCTCACAGGGTAGTGGGAAGAGTCATACACTATCATGCCTACTCGAAAACAACCTGCTTCCTGATCCAAAAATTGGTCGTCTTCGCACTCCTCTCACTGGCATGATCTTTCATTACGACAAATTTTCGAACTTCAACAGTGGCCAAGTATGTGAGGCTGCGTACCTGTGCTCAGCAGGGATACGTGTGAAGGTCCTTGTTGCTCCAACGAGCGAGAGCCGCATGAGGAGTCAGTATTTCAATCTTCCTGGACTTCCACCTGGATGTCTCCGACCAGAAGTTTTGCCTTTGTACTTCAGCCAGGACCAGCTGACAGTCGACGTGATGATGACTTTGATGGCTGTGCACGACACCGGAGTTTCAGCCCCGCTCTACATCTGTGCGATCAGACAGCTCCTCCGAGACATTGCCATGGTCAACCAGGACAAGCCCGGATTCGATTATCTGAATTTTCGCCAAAGCCTTGCCTCTCTGTCTCTGACGGAGGGACAGAATGCGCCGCTGGAATTACGTCTTTCGTTGCTTCAGTCCGTACTTCTCGAGACAAAACAAAGCCAAGGTGCGCGAGATGCCTACAAGAGAATATGGTCCTTCGAGCCTGGTACGCTTACGATCGTCGATCTCAGCGATCAGTTTGTCAATGAGAGTGACGCTTGCGCACTGTTCTCAATATGTCTCAAACTGTTCATGGATGGATGGCAGAAAAACCCTCGCATCATTGCTCTTGACGAGGCCCACAAGTTCCTCAATGAAACCTCTGAGGCTCATAAGCTCACTACTGATCTCGTTGCGATCGTTCGACAGCAGCGACATTTGAGCTCAAGAGTCATCATTGCCACACAGGAACCTACCGTGTCTGGGGAATTGTTAGACCTCTGCAATGTGTCCATTGTGCACCGGTTCAACTCACCAGAGTGGTTCAAGGCGCTCAAGAAGCATCTGGCCGGTGCAAGTAATGACACTGAAGATGGTTTATTCCGCGAGATTGTCAGCTTATCCACTGGGAAAGCCCTGGTGTTTTGCCCGACAGCTGTTTTCAGCATGGTGTCTAGCAGGCCTCAATCGCTTCGAGATAGTTACGCCAAGGTCACGATCAGAGACCGAGTTAGCGCGGATGGTGGACAGTCTATACTGCCGTCACACCGATTCACATCCACTGCAACTCAGTCTCAGGCTCCAGTGGTCAAGTTTCAACGCTTTAAAGGCAAGGATGTTCCAGGTCCTGGGAGTTTGGCTAAAGCGAAGAAAAAGGGTTAGCACACGGATGCTAGCAATGCAAAAATTTCTGATACTATCAAAAGCACTGCTACTCAAACCCAAGCTGTAGTTAATGGGGCGATAATGTCAAGGGTTGGAACTAACAGATTTACAAACCAAAAGCGGCAGCGTCTTGCATTAGGTAGTGCGTCGGACAATGGTGGAGGGGGTGGAGGAATAGACGTTATCAGCCCGGCCTGCACCACTGCCATCACAAGTTTCTGATGCCATTGCTATCCCTAGAAATGCTGTTCACGGCTACACGAATGACTCAGTACTCAAGAGCACACTGCAAGCACACTGCAAGAGTACATGTATACTGCACTCAATGCTAGACTAGGTCACTGTCCCTCTAATCCAAGTGGTCACATTCCAAATCTGCTGGCAGACGTCACCTCACAAATTGGGCTTCCTAGAAGATATCTGCCAGAGATTTCGCTCTGTGACGGATGCCAGGAATTGGACGCGAGGGTAATGCTGAAGAGTATGTTCAAGCGCTACTATGACGAAAAGATGGTCTCTACCGAAGCAAGAGAGGATGTCAAATGGTTGCTGTAGATTGCTTCGTTGTCATAGTTAAGGTTTCCACTGCGAAGGTGTTTCGTGTGTGATCGGGATACCCAGACAGCCTGATTAGGTATCGGCTTCTTATAACCGAGATGTCGCTAATATTAGGCGTCGATTATGGCTTGGGAAGTTACTGTTGCCGTGACTGTTGAAGAGTAGGCTCGGATACCTATGCGACAATTACGGCAGCCTCAAGCAATGGCCGAACATCGTCACGTCAGGTAGTACCAAGTATTATTGGCGATCATGTAAAACCAGGTCCCCCAAGTACATCATCATGCATTGCCAGCGACGACAAGCTACGTTTACGATCTGAAACTTTAGGCTGGTCGAAGTTTATTCCTTGCACGTAGCCTCATAAGGAAAGCACCTCGACCCAGCTCAAATTTCCAGGTCGCGATGGTAGTGTTCCGCGGAGAGCTTACTTGATCAGGAATGCCGAATACGGTGTGTATCGTCATGACCTCGCGGTTTCGTCCTACCTTTCGAACTCTTGTTCCAAGCGAGATACTGGGTTTCGAGAAAGGTTTACACTGCTTTTAAGATTGTGGCAGGGGTCGTCGAGCACATTTTTCGCTCTGACATCTGATGCTGTACGGATACGTTAGCACGACTCAAGGAAAAGGTCGCGCGGATCGGAGACGTGCTGCAGTCAGAGAAAAAGCAGAGCTCCCCACCCTGAAACGGCGCGTTCCGGCTGAGCGCCGTCATCGCTGTTCCCACGAGCGCGAGGCTTCGCTTCGAACACTAGCGACATTCACTTCGGGTGATTTTCCGAACACGAATTTAAATCTTGTCAGATGTCGAACCTAGCGAGCCACGTTCCATCGATTTGGGCAGGCCGCAGACTTATTTTGAGTTCAAGACCATAAGGCGTGAATGCTCCACGGATAAGTTCGCAAATCCACCCAACCGAGCTCGCCGAGGAAAGCCGCTTCGACAGCTGGCGCTACTCGGTATTCTAGCTCACAGGGTGATACGTGCGTAAACGAGCCTTACGCTGTATCGTCAGCCTCAAAACTTGGCGCCAGTTTCGATTCGTATGTGTGATTGCGATCTGCCTTCGGGATCAGTAAAAGTGCACGGACCGTGTGCAGGGCAAGTTCAGGCAGCATTGGATATCTTACAGGGTCTCGTTTTAGTGTGCCTCCAGGCCCCCTGTCACCAGTTCATGACTTTCTGTCACTCAAGGAGTGATGATTTGCTCGCTAATTGCTCGCTACCTTGATAGCTTAGCGAAGTCCATAAGTCGCTGACTGGAGCCTTTGGACAAATTGCGTGATCTCATGTTCATGCTGATCACAGCTGGGCAAGTCTCAAGTGCGACTCGCAGACTCAAATCGCGTGGGCATACTTGTATCGCACAATGGAAAATACCGTTTTACGAAGTGATCTAATCTATCTGAGAAGGCTGGTATCAATGTAACCGAGAGACAAATGAAGGAGTAGCTTCGTCCAAAGCCCCGCCCAATAGCGGTATGGTGGAAGAAACAGCCTAGCTCCGCGCCGCGCAAGACGTCGTGACCAGAAGGTGCAAACTGTTGCAGATCAGTCATGCAGAATTGCCTGCGGTGTTGTTCTCGTTTTTATCGGCAGATACTCAGTACTTCCTGCAGTACATCAGGAACCCAAAATCTCCTTCGACTTGCGCGAGCTGCGCACTCACGAACCTCTCGATCTCGACTGGGACTCTCACGCCTTCTTCCTCCATCACGTTCCAAGCCCAGCAGATCATCTGTGGTTCGAGCCAAGACCTAGTTGCGCTGTCCCTCGCTGTTTGTTCAGTCACCTTCGGTGCCGATCCGAGGAGTGTCATGAGGGCAGAAGGCGGCTCTTCGCCAGGAGCCCATGGCCCTGGAGATGGTACATAGTTCCAGTTCGGGTCTTCAGGCGGGTACGACGACGTTAATTCTTGAAGCCAAGTTGACAAACGTGGAGGCAATTGTGTTTCCGAGCGATAAGTCATGCACAATGCAGATAGCGTGACTGCGTAACTTGTTTTGACCCTATCTTGATGCGACCTCATGTGAGAGGGGACCGATTCGAGGACTGCGCTCTCAATGCTTCTGAGACTCAATCGCACACCGTTGGCTGTCGGTGATGGCAAAAGCTCGATAAGAGAGGTCGCAGTGAAAAGCTCATTCTTGCTTGTAAGACAAGAGAGGCGCAAACATACGTCTTCAAGTTGTGGAGAGTATACGTGAGGGAGCTTCATCTGTATACTAAGTAGCAGATCTGACACCGTCTGATCCGTACAAGCGTTGAGCAAAACGAAGGCGCATACACCTTCTGCCGCTTGCAAGATCTCAACTTGTTTTTTTCTGTACACATGTGCGTACTTTTGCTTCTGTGTGCGTGCTGGGACTGGTGGATTTTGTCGTGCTGGGTCGGTCGACTGTATGCGCTTTGCGCGAGCGCTGCTGTCGTACATAATTTGGGCCAATGTCGCAAGGATGTTCCTGTAATCGTCGAAGAGATTCGGCAGGGCAGTGCTCATCAGCGTTTGTCGCTTATTGTGCATAGCTTGGAACTCGCGATCGTTGCTGCACATGACCGATATACCATCAAGTAGATCGTACGAAAACAGTGCTCTTTCGAGATATTTAGCTTCCTTCACGATTGGATGTCCGATGTCAAAGATGTAGCAGTTGTAGGTGTCGTTCGATCGATCGTCTCTCGGCCATGTCCGTGCAATTTCGAGCGGTGTACCAGGGTGGGCGTTGATGCTAATAAGGACATGCTCGTATAGGTTGTCCTCTATAACGAACCCGTAGCTCATCAGCAGCCCTTCATTATCGCGCGGCCCGTAGTTGTTATACACTTCTTGTCCCGACTGATAGTCCTCCAGTATCTGCAGGCCTACATAGTTTGTCCGTGCCTGCCATTCCACTAGAGCTGCTGGTCTGTGGTTGAGGATATCGAGGAGTGGAAGGAGTACTGCAAAACGCTCGGAGAACAATTTGGACAGCATTTGATGGTTGGGCTCTTTCTTTCCCATGGGTCGAGCCGTATCTGCTGGCTTCGTGTCGTCGAGGACCTGTGAAGTAAAACTTCTGCTACCAAATATTGTCGACGCCCATCTGAACAGCCTATAGTTGTACGCGCCGTTCTCTGCGTGCTCCCAGCCCAATCTCCGTAAGAGTCCATTCGCCTCCTCGAACTGGTTATTCCATCTCCGCGCCTGTGCTGCAAGCGCCGCTTCGAGATTTGTGCCTCGGATCCAAGCGACGTCATCGTCGGCCTCGAACTGTAGCGCGTCTACGTCTTCTACCGTTGGCAGAATTTTGAGATATGCTGCCCACCACGATTGGCTGCCAAGCACATACTGCTCCATCAAGAAGAATGCCTGAAGTACATCTGTCGCATATGTATACGTTTCGAGGAATGGGTCGGGGAATTTGGTCCCATGGTTCTCAAATGGTGTCACGCTCAATGCGTTGAGAACGGAAAGCGTGGCTTGCATTGGGCAGCTGGCGACTCGAGTCCGTGCTGGAAGAGTCTTGCCATCTTGTACAACAGCGTGGAATCCTTTCTCGACGTGATGCACTATTTTGAGATCCTGGTGAATGAAGCCCCCATGCTGCAAGATCCAATCTGCTAGTTTCTTGTGATTATCAGCAGTTGGTGTTGAGGGGCCTGTCAGCCTGTTCCGGTCAACACCTTCAGGCACGGACTTCTGCTCGTCAGCAAGGACACTCATCTTCAGGAATCAGGTAAGGAAATGTTCAGTGCAACTTGTCCTTCCACCGGCAAGATATAGAGAACGTGGAGGAGATATCTGGAAATGGGATAGCTTGGAATATCAGATCCATGGACATGCCCTACTGCAGAAGTAATTGGTGTTACGGTAAAGTGCTGTTCCACGGTATCTAGACTTGGTCTCACCACACGATGAATTTCGCGTGGGAACCAAGGAAACGATGAGAAAATTTCGGTACAAGCCACCAAAAAGTGAAGAAGTGAATCCAATTGGCAAGCGCGGAAGAGCCATTGCGAGTCCTCGGGACCCCTGAGAAAGAATGCCTCTGACATGGTAATCATCAGTCAAGCAACTCTCTGCAAGCACGTTGAATACCACCATTGTACGGATGCAAATCGCAAATCTCGGAGCCAAATTACTGCGTTTAAGGTTTTGGTCTCATGGTGGAGGGAAGCCCTGACGTGTTTACTGGAATACGAGCCACGCGGCGTAATGCAAAACGGTTGCAGGATGGAGCGGCGTGCGTACAAGGTTGCAAACCCTAGCGCGAGCCATTCTCAATGTTTATTGCTCTTGGCACCGGATTCAGTTTGCCAGCAACCACGTTCGGCAATAGTGCGGAGGCGAAACCGATGATGAAAAGAGAGCGTTACGCCCTTTGCACTTCGACACCGTTGGGAAGCACTGCGCGTTGATGCCTGAATTGGAGCCGTGATCGGGAATGTCCTCTTGATGCCTGCCTAGGTCATCCCCAAGAGATGGAGATGTGCTCCATATGACCTCTCTACGGGTGAAGTTGCTGCTGGTTCGTGATTGAGAGGTACCTGTGAGGGCACACACGGCCAACCTCGCTTTCAAATCATTCAGCCGCTGACATGTCTGTGCTCCCGAGTTCTTCCATCTTGCTTCGTCGCTCTCTACACAGCTTCATAAGTTCCACAGTAAGAGCATCTGCTGCAGCTGCACGTCAACGTCAAGGGATGGCACCATCTATGACTCTCGTGAACGGAACCCATGTCCATAGATTTATCAGAATGAAACATGACTTCGCCGCCCTAAAGGTCAACCAAGACAGGCTTATGCGCGCAATTCACGAGGGGTGCGAGTATGGACAGGCTCATCGCTATGGTGACGACCCTACAGAGACCGGCATGGCTCGATTGAGTCTCAATGACGCGGACAAGGAGATTAGAAGGTGGTTCAAGTCTACGGCCGAGTCGATGGGATGCGTGTATTCGGTCGATCAGATGGGCAACCAATTTGCTGTACGACCCGGCAAGAATCGCACCGCTCCTCCAGTGATGATGGGAAGTCATCTGGACACTCAGCCTACTGGCGGCAGATACGACGGCATACTAGGTATAAACGCTGGTCTGGAAGCACTTAGAGTTCTGCATGAAAATCAAGTCCAAACAGAGGGTAGTGTAGGTGTTGTCAATTGGACAAATGAAGAAGGCGCCAGGTGGGGGAATTATCTATTGATCTCGTGCTGTATTGACGGTCTGCAGATTCCCAATGATGGCTGTGTCATCCGGTGTATGGGCTGAAGCAGTACCACTCGATACTGCCTGGAACCTTTGTGAAGTGAGCGCAGACAAGGATGGCACGAAGCACACAATGAAGCAAGAGCTGGAGAGAATTGGCTACCTCGGTGATCAAAGGGCCTCGCACAAGGACTTTCCGTTCGCTGCACATTTTGAGCTGCACATTGAGCAGGGCCCAATCCTGGAAATGGAGAAAAGGAAGATAGGGGTGGTGAAGGGCGTTCAGGCGTTCAAATGGTTTGAGATAACAGTCAAGGGCCGCGACACTCATGCCGGAACAACCCCGATGAATGCACGTATGGACTCCATGTTGTGTGCCGCCAAACTCATTGTGAGAGCGAATAAAATCGCGAAAGAGATGGACGGCCTTGCGACTACCGGTATTCTGAATATGGCTCCAGGCTCAATTAACACAATGGCACATACAGTCACTTTTACGCTGGATATACGGCACACGTCAGACGAGCAACTTGCCAAGATGGAGAAGTATTGCAGAAACCAATTCCAGGACATCGCCGAGAATGACAGCGAAAAAGGCTGCACTCTCGAATGGAAACAGCTCGTCGATAGTCCAGCGGTCATTTTCCACGAAGATTGCGTTGCTGCCGTAAAAGACAGTGCCGTTGAGGTATGCGAGGAATTGGAAAAGACGTCCGCCGACGGAGACTTATGGAAGCATATGATTAGTGGTGCAGGTAAGTCCTTGCGTAAAACGATTGAAGCCTTCCTGACAAGGCCATAACATCTGTCCCGTGAGCTAATGCCTGCAAGGACACGACTCCGTCTATACGAACCAGCGCTGTCCGACCTCCATGATCTTCACCGTCACCAAAGACGGTGTAAGTCATAATCCTCGAGAATATTGTAGCCCCCAGGACTGGTAAGTCACTACCGCACACCACACAATGTCCTTAGCCATATGTTAACCTGATGCAGCGCGCTAGGAGCCCAAACACTTTTGGGTGCAGTCCTCCGCTATGACAAGCTTCGTGCAGAACGCGGAGAATTTCAGTGACCTCCACAATGACTTACGGCAGCTCCCATATCAGATTCCACTTATAGACCTGTTCCCGAAGATGGTTGAGATGACTGATCGAGAGATGATCTCAGAGCACAGCGTTTGCTTACATATGCCTGGACAACAGACCTCTTGCCTGGCTTGAAAAGCTGCCCCAAAGGGCAAGAGAAAGCTAACGTGGACGCAAAGCGGCGGCCATTACGAAGAGTGGCTGCTTGTACGGATGAGTTGTGGCGTCGTCGAACAATGACAGCACCGACGGCTCTCACACGCCGATAGTATATCTGACAGAGGCGCTACATGTGCTCGCGTGACATGTGTTTCTGCCAACGGTGCGAGCGAAGGTACAAAAAGCTTGGCCAAAGCGTGGTCGTGTGAAGCACTGCTGCAGGTACAATCCTCGTGGCTTGCATGGATATATGCCTAGGAGTCTCCTGGCACTCAGTTTGGCTTTCCGCCTCGAGTCCTGATCGGCTTGACCTATCTGGCTGCTAGAACAATCTGCACGTAAGCTCATACCTGAGCCAAATATCTGTGCATGGTTGAAAATCGTCCTTGTCGCGCACCTGGTTGTTCAGCCGCGCGATGTACCAAGAGCCTTGGTACGATGCTCTCCCGGCGCCTCTTTCAAATTGTCATCAGTGCAAGCCTCGCACGACCGATAATTTCTAGAGATTACTTCATAGTGCAGTTGGACCAGGAGTATGGCAGTCACATATGATTACGTGCCCGGCGCTAGTATTGCTAGACGCTCCGGTCGGGCGCACTAAAAATACTGTTCACGATTGCCGGCGGCCGGGACGAACGAACACATGAATCAACATGTTCCGAAAGTGCTTCAAGCGCGAGAATCGGATACTGGACATTTCACGTTCTGGCGCATTATTCCACGGTCCAGCTAGCTGATATTCGCTGTTCTCCTGTAAAAGCACAAAACCGCTTCACTGCACCTTCGATTTACTCCCAAGATCGGGGGAATCTGCTAATTGCCAGCCCCGCCAGGGTCATAGTAACTATCGATAAGCCTGTGATTTAGCGTTAGGTCATTTGAGGCTCGACATTAAAAATGCCTACAGCCGCAGCCAGGGGCATATCGACGCCAGGGCCGGACTCAACCATGCTTGGCTCCAATAATGGTCAAGCTATGTCTGATGTGTCGGAGCCCACGAATCATCGTGCTGATGCTAAGAATCCCTATGCAAGTCGATCCCCTTTGAGTTTACGGCACGCACTCAAGCCCCCACCATAAACACGAAAAAGTGAGACTTGGTCGCCGCGGCGGTGTGAGCGTGACGGTGTTTAGAAAGCAACAGTCCGACAGAAATAGAAAAATATCACCGTGCCCGTGCTAGATCGTTTCAACTTTTCTCCTGAGCATTAAAAGCCCTTCTCACAAAACAGCATACTTGCCTTCGCAACTTCCACTCACCAGATCACATCTTCCGTTTGACCATTGACGCCGCCACCCTTTGAAACCCCTCAGCAACCACCAGAACATCCGCCAAAATGAACGGTGCTCCAGGCGCACTCGCTCCTCACCAGAGCTACCTCCTGACTGGCAAGGTCGCTCTCGTCACTGGCTCAGGTACGTTCGCACAATATGAAACGCCACTCCAACACCAAAGGCCAACCGCCTGCCGGTAGGGAGCAGACGAATGGTGGAACAGCAGCTGACATTATTTTCCAACAGGCCGTGGCATGGGCCGAGAGACAGCCCTCGAACTCGCTCGAAGAGGCGCTGACGTCGTTGTCAACTACGCCAACTCCTCAAAAGCCGCCGATGAGCTCGTCCAGGAGATCAAGAAGATGGGCCGAGACTCCATCGCCATCAAGGCCAACGTTGCCAACGTCCAAGAGACAATAGACATGTTCGCCCAGGCCAAGAAGCACTTCGGCAAGCTCAACATCGTTGTCTCAAACTCCGGTGTCGTCTCATTCGGCCACTTGAAGGATGTTACAGAGGAGGAGTACGACCGAGTCTTCGCCATCAACACAAGGGGTCAGTTCTTCGTCGCAAGAGAAGCATACAAGAACCTCGAGCCATACGGTCGAATTATCCTCATGGGCTCTATCACTGGCCAAGCCAAGGGTGTCCCCATGCACACTGTCTACTCCGGCTCAAAAGGCACGATTGAGACTTTCGTGCGATGCATGGCTATCGATGCAGGTGACAAGAAGATCACAGTCAACGCTGTTGCCCCAGGTGGTATCAAGACCGACATGTACCACGCCGTCTGCAGAGAATACATCCCCAACGGCAAGAACTTGAGCGACGATCAGGTCGACGAGTTCGCCGCGACTTGGTCGCCAATGAACAGAGTCGGACAGCCAATGGATGTTGCCCGTGTCACTTGCTTTTTGGCCTCCCAGGACGGTGAATGGATCAACGGCAAGGTCATTGGCATCGACGGAGGCGCTTGCATGTAAACAGCGAGTCTGCTGGTGACCAACAGAGAAGGGTTTCGAATAAAAGCTGTCTGGACAAGTCTTTTTTTGTCACCGTCAGCAAAGTTCTAGTCATAGAATTGCATTTCTGCTATTTCACAGTCTGGAAGGATGGGAGCGCATTGGTTAAATAGATTCGATTACAGGCTATCATGATCTTGCGGAGGTGTTTGGCTAATGGGGTTGGAAACTGCGTTCAGCTGTACAGACTTCTCGTCGTAGAAAGAAGAATCAAACCCCTGACAAAAGCCTTCATACATATTGCACTTTATTCACCAAGAATGGACCGCAGCGCATGCTCATTATTCAAACACTGTAGTCAAGGGTGTATTGGATGCCCTCGCAATGAGCATGTCTGGCAGATGACTCGTTGCTTTGGTAGCGTGATTGGTAATGTAAGTTCGCATGGACAGTCTAAATTTATCCACTTCCCTCGACAAGATTGTTAAGCTTCGTCAGGAACGTGCGTGCTGCAGACACGTGCTTCGATGAACTGATGCTTGTCTCTCCTTCCTAACCTTCTTCACCTCAGTCACGGTCGATAAGTGGTAGTCCTTACCGCCGCTCATGTCTGCAATGACGAGACAATCTTCGCATTGAGACCTCCGCTGGGGTGACCTTCATGCAAGCAACAAACTGGTACCGCAGTCGAGTGAATATCGGCAAACACCTTGATCTCTAGCGAATGATACTCTATATGTTGCGTTCGGCCTACGATAGTGGTCTCTTCTGAACGCTTCATCAGTCCACAACGCCAAAATCCAACGCTCAAACACGCTGCAACAGTGAGGGTCAGTATCAGACCAACGTACTGCGTCGACGCGACAATGCACCATCCCGGTGCCTTTGTCCTCCTTGGTCCTCTATATCAGATGTCGGAGGATTGACCGCTGCAGCCAACCTGGCTCTCGAGGTTGCTCTGCTACTTGCACGGTCAACGTTGGGTAGAGTCGACACACTCGCGGACCTCTTGATCTGTGCTATCGTTTTGCTCTGATCTGCCTCCGCTTCGACTGGAGGCCTGACTTCTGAGACCGAGGTTGGCCGTCTAGTCCTCACTGTGGACGAGTTCGGTTTGCTTTCAATGGCTGACTGTTGCGTCGAAGATGGCTGGAACGACTGCCGCCTCGATCTCGAAGTGTGTCGGTCAACGCGTGTGGCGTCGACTGTTGTTTCCTCTTGCTCGGCTGCAGCAGGACTCGAAGTCGGCGGGTCGGTGACGGACAATCTCGACACTGCCTTGTTCAAATAGTCCTCATTGCGGTCAATATTCTGTGCCCCAGGAGCTACCTTGTCTCTCAACGGACTTGCAGGTTCGCCCCTGCCATCTTGAGCGCGGTCCACACCCCGCCAGCCGCTCAGTCCCTTCCCTTCTGCTGATTTCGGATCTTCTTCCTTCCTAGCACTGCCGTTCATCTCCTGGCTCCGTCTTGCACTCACAAGACCCACGCCGACGCTAGTGCTGCCTACCTGTGACACATCAATGTCATTTTGTGACTTGGCTATGCCTTCCACAGCACTCACCAATGCCTTCCCAGGTCTTCTCATCTTATCTCTCAGATTTGGCTCGGCATAGCTTACCGCTGCTCTTGCTCTTCGAGAGTTTCGCCCGATGCTTCCGTTAAGAACATCTTCCACCGAATGGGTGAACGCCATCTCCTTCGGTGGCTGGTGCTTCATCGAAGGTTCGGTTGAGGCTGGCGACGTGACGTTGTCTAAGCCTGCAGCCGGCGTTTTGGGCGGCATATGTGCCTGGTGCACGTGGCCGAGATCATCGTCTTCGTCTTCTGCAGGAAGCTCTGGACGAAGCGATACATCTGTGATTGTGGGTCTGGCTCTGACCCTTGATACAACCCTTCTTTCTGGCTTGGCCATCTTGTCTTCGTTCTTCTCCGCGTCCGACTTATTGGAAGCGCCGGTTCTCCTCTTTGTAGGCGAATTTGTGCTTTTGGGGGCCAGGATCCTGCGCGCCGGCTGCTCTAGTCTCTCTGGCGAACGGGTCTCTGCGGTGTTCGTGTTCTCTTGGCTTTCACGATGTGCTGGTTTCGAGAATCTTGACGGTTTTGTAGTCGCGGCGGGTACAGCGGCTCTACGCTGGAATATAAAGTCGTCCAGTTCTTTCGAGACTCTGCTTGTGTCCTCAAGTTCCGATACTTCCAGCTTGCGTTTTGCGCCAGTCTTCAGAACCGACTGAGGTTGCGCTGGCACCGCCTTTTTCACAGGTTCTTGTTCAACTTCTGGAGCCTTCGCGTCTTCCGTCTCTAGCATCTCTGTCTTGTCAAGGTCTGACGAATGTAGGAGAGTACTAATCCTCCTTTTCCGGCGATTCTCGATACCTACTGTCGAGGTCCTACTCGATCTTTCTGTCTCGTCAATCAGCTCGGTGGATGTCCTCCTAGGCGACCTCCTAGCATTGAAAGTGACGGCTTCGGCTTCATCGAAGTGTGCGACCGGAGGCGGACCCAATTCGGGCGACTCGGTAGCATCGTCTGGTACATCGTCTTTAAGCGCTTGGACTTCGCTCGATTCGAGGGTCCTTCGAGGATAATGCTTGTCCTCTAATATTGCCGGTAGACGACCTTCTTGTTCGCATAGTGTTTGCCTGTGTCTGGGCTCTCTGTCTTCAGTTGACTTGACTAGGTCGGAGACGAAGCCATCTTTCCTTCGCCGCTGACTTGACCTTCTAGAAAACTTGTCAGGAAGAGCACCGAGTTCACCAAGCAATGCATGGACCCCGGATAGCTTCTCTTCTAGCTGCTCTTTTATGCGCACCACCTCCTTGTCGAGCTTCTGCGCCGCCTTTCGGTTTTCTGTTTCTGCTTTGGCATGTATCGCTTCTCCTCGTAACGTGATGTTCTCGGCGAGAAGTCGTGAGATTTCCGTCTCGAGGTTCCGGATACGAACCGACTGGCCTGAATTGATCCTAGCAATTTCGCGGTTTTGTCGAATGAACCTTCGCTTCACTGTGCGCGGTCAGCATCGGACCAAAGCCGGCGAGGTCGCTTGCCGTGCGTAAAACTCACCAGCTTCCAGTGTCTCAGGTGCAGGCGCTGGCACCTCGTTTAGCCTCGCCATGGATGAGTTGTCGTGGTCTGTATATCAACATAGCAATAGTACGAGAGCTTCGTGGTTAGAAAGCACGATCGCAGTCTGCAGGCCGTGGGTCGTGAGTAGTGGCTCTGTTGACATTATGCTAGATAAAGTTAGGTGTAAATAGCCAAAGTAGCAGGTCTGCCGACGCGTAAAGCGGTTTCAGACGCGGTGCTCGTGAATGGGGTTGGCTGGATCTTGGAGGCACGTAGAGCGTGCGAGGCACGGTGTGCATTGCTGACCTAAGCTAAGCCAGACCCGTTGCACTGATCAGCGCACTACCTTGCTGGCCAGAGACTACTTATTCCAAAACTAGCACCCTGAGGTCCCAATCATGTCTCATCGGCCGTCCTCAATATACGGTTCCCAGCAGTCCTCCGCCCTCCAATCCCGCATCAACCAAAAGCGAGCAGAACTCGAAAACCTGCGCCAGCTGCGCGATCTGTCCTCCCAACTCGCGACCCAGATGACCACCCTAGAAGAGAAACTGGCTACGTTGAGGGATGGCACGGAGGCAGTCAGCGAGGTGCTCAAGAACTGGAGCAATGTGCTCGGCGTACTGCAGATGGTTGGGTCTCAGTTGCCTAAGGCGGTCACTGGTGAAGGGGCCACGGTCGAAGAGGGAACGTTACCGGGCACGTTGGTTAGGATCCCCGTTGAGCAAGGGGAGGAGAAGGGCACGGGATGAGGCCAGCACAGGAGATCAGTGGCCGGCATGGGTAGGAGATTAGATTCAGAGAAGCACACCCTCGACAACTGAAGACTCCTTTCGGAGTCCGCTCAGGAGCTCGAAATTACGATTGTCCAATGTCGGCACCAATCGACACTGTTGATCCTGGAGCGGAATCGGAGATATGCCTGAGACACAATCACGACCCGGGTTTGCCATAGACCCTTGGACAAGTCCCTGTACGACACAAGTAAACCTTGTCTCCAAGCAGAGTCACGGCTAACCTTCTGCTCGACATGTACCAACGTCCTCGGCCAAGCCAGGTGCCATATCTCCGCTCAGACATTTCTCTGATCCTAACGACAGGACTACGGCTAGAGCGACTGCAACCCCAACAAAAGCCCTCTAGGCTGCAAACCCCAACGAAAGAGAGACCGAGCACACGTGAGCCAACACACAGAAGACACGGCCAGATCAGGAGAAAGCAGGTGTGAGCCAGCCCAGCCGGAGGAAGTGTGTCTCCCCAAAGAAGAGGCAATACCTCAAAAACCCCCGAGAGGCAAGCACGGCGTGGTACAGTGGAGGAGATTGCAGCTCAGAACAAGGGGACAGCACAGTCTGATCGGAGAACGTGAAGAAGGCAAGGAGCTCATCCTAATGGCCGTGGCGCACACCCTGTTTGGAGGTTTGATGCTTGACCGGGATGAAGTACGATAAGTGTTAGTCAGTCATAGGTGTCGATTGGAAGGATAAGGTCGGCTGATATTCAAGCCTGGCCTACAATGTTGGCTTGGAAGGAATCGGTGAGCTAGGCTTAGTCCCCCAAGTTCACATCACATGTCAAAGTTTGATGTTGTAATCTACCTAGTGCACGTCACTGCCTAAGCAAGACTCCCTGTAGGTCTTGGTCATGTCAAGCTCGACTTCATGAGTGGTATAAAGACAATAACCATTGCTTTGCTGACAATCCGGAGAGCGCCAGAACTCGAACGCTGAAAGCTACGCTAAAGTCAAGCATGCATCATAAGCCACCTGGAAAACATCCTCCTCTCAACCAAAACTCCTGAGCAATAATGCTGCTCGCCGCCGAGGCGTTGCTTCATGGGTGCAGTACTCCAAGACAAAAGCCTCTAAAATACGCTGAATCCACCGTTCGACCGAACTGCCGTCCTACGAAGCAGCGACACTCTCCTTCAGCACAGCCGGTGCGTCAGCCTGCTTTTTCTTCATCATCCTCTCAGCCCACTCCTTGCTGGCTTGGCGACCTCGCTCAGCAGCTTCAGCCCTAGCTTTACTAACAGTGAGCGTGCTGGAACTTGGGGGTTTGGCAGAGACGGGCTTGTGCTTCTCCATACCCATCTCCCTTGCTTTCAACTGGTTTAATCGTACACGCTCTTCGCGTGCTTCTCGGTCTGCTTTCAGCTTGGCTGCTTTCTGCTCAGCAAGGGTGAGTTTTGGCTGTCTCATCTTCTCTTCTCGTGCCTCCTTTTGTGCTTTCAGCTTCTCCGCGACTGCCTCCCCTGGCAGAGCGAATGTAGGAACGGTAGGTGGTTTAGAGGATTTCGCTGGGACAAAAGCTGGCTTGCTTGTAGAGAGGACACCACCGCTAGTGATTCGTCTCTGGTGAACACTCGACTGTCGTTTTGCCGGAGAGTTGGAGAACGACATGCTGTGCTGGTGATCTTTCATCTCCAGCGCTGTTGGCTTCTTAGGCTCTGCTTTAGTGTTTGTTGTGTTCGCCAAAGGTTGCTTTGGAGCAGGTTTCTTCAGCAATGGCATGATTGACTTTCTCGCCATGGGTTGCGGCTTTGTGTCAGAGGTCATGACAGACTTTCGATTCGATTTACCTGGCTGTGTAGGGGCAACAGCCTTCTTGACCACTGCTCCCGGTACGACTGGCTTGGTTGCTGGGTTTGTGCTTAGCTTTCGAGCGGATGCTGGAACTGCCTTGACTGATGTCGGCTGCTTCGCGGCAGATGTCATGTTTCTCGGAGGTGTTACTTCCTTTGTGGTGGGTGTCTTAGCTTTCAGAGGTGTTCTGCTCTTTGCCAGAGGTGTCTTAGCTATTGGAGGAGTGTTTTCTTTGTCCTGGCCTCCCAAAGTTGCCCGAAAGTTGGAGCCTGTCGTCTTTGGGGTTCTTGCGGCAGAGCTGTTGGGCGTGACTGAACCAGTCTGGAAGTTCAGAGATTGTCTAGCCACCTTGATTGGTGAGTCGAATGAATTCGTTCCCACCGCTGTCAGGAGGGGTAAGT
Organism: Knufia petricola; assembly: GCA_002319055.1. Taxonomy (NCBI): domain Eukaryota; kingdom Fungi; phylum Ascomycota; class Eurotiomycetes; order Chaetothyriales; family Trichomeriaceae; genus Knufia; species Knufia petricola. The sequence continues at coordinate 142,516 of NMUC01000031.1, read as the reverse complement.
CTGCAGTCATCTGCTCGATAGAGTCTTCCAGAGAATCCATTGCCTCAAACGACTCTTCGAAATTGGTAGATGATGTTCTTCTAAGAGTTGTTCGTGTATGTAAGTTGCTACTGAATGTTGTAGAATGACGAGCTTCTTCAGCTGGTGGCTCACGGGTTTTTGCAGGTGACCGACTGGTGATTGAATGTACGAATGAGTCCTCAGTCGCGCTTGCCTCGTCTTGTGGGACGTGCACGGCAGGATCGAACTTGGGTGTCTTGGAGAAGGAGCATTCAGTCGTGGCTTCCAGTAATGGCTCGTCTTCGACAAATGGATCTGACTCTTTCATCTTGTCGTCTGAATCTATGTGGTTCGTCTCCACGGCTGAATGTTGAGCTTCCTGTGCGTCTGCTTGGTTGCTGGCGAAATCATCTAGTAGCACTACAGGCTCTGCCGGTGCCTGCCCTTGTGTTATGTCGAAATGGTCTGGTGCGATCTCGACAATAGCATATGCATCGGCCTTCTTCTTAGTCGAGCTTTTAGTCTTGCTTTTGGCTTTTCTCGTCGACTTCTGTGGGTCTTGCTCTCCCAGCGACTGTTTCACTGGCGTTTCCAGTTGAACCTCGATATCTAATTCAGCTTTGGGGTAGTTCTCGTCTGTGATGTCGCGTAGAGCTAGTCTTGCAGGAGAAGCATTTGTAGTGTGGCTGTCTGTCTCGAGCAGCATCTGAGCCTTGGACTCGACAGGATCTACGTCTTCATGGATGAGAGCGGACGGTCGTGAGCGTGACTGCGATCGCTGCTCTTGCTGAATGTAATCTTGGTGTTCAGGTTGTGGTTGCTCTTCCGTCTGTGATTGCGCGCGCAGCGCAGCTCTTGTCATACGCATGTTGTCTCAGCGTGTCGTGGTTGGAACAAGTAATCACTGTTAGGTCGGTGTATACACAAGGGCAACTTTCTCATGCAACTGGCGCATGAGTTGGAAACATTCCGCTGCCCAGCAACGGCTGCTCTCTGACGTGACTAGCGCGTTGTCCCCGCTTAGTCAGCCCTCTGGCACAACCGAAACGGGTCTTGTTGCAGAGCCTGCACTGACCATCGCATCAAGGCAAAATCATCATCAGTCCTCTTCCTTGTTTGAGCCTTCCCTTGTGCGCGGGCGAAGCACAACATCACTTACGACGACTGCCTCATCTTATAGTGAGGAGAGGAGTCAACGTAGGGGCCAAGACTCGCATACGGAAGGCCAGCAGATGAACGGTGTGCTGTGAAGAGAATACATGCAGCCTGTTCGGACACAGTCAATAAGCTGTCATGGCACGACGTAGGTCAGACACGAGCAATCTACCACGGGAACCCCACAGCGTATCGTTGAAAGGTGTGCATTATGGAGTCCTCATACCCGGTGAGGCATGCTGACTGATATACTAGTCCTAAGGTAGATTATGTACTAGCTCGTAGACATTCGCATTGCTCATCTCTTTCTTGTGCAGACTCGCCCGTCCATCGCTGGCTCAACAGCACCCTATTGCTCACGACTATCTCGCCAATATCCAAAATTCTGCACCTGACCAAGAATTTCTACTTTCGTCCAGCCTATCTTTACCTCCAGCATTCGGCTCCGCCTATGTAGGCGAGACCTTCTCATGCTCGCTATGTGCCAACAATGAATTGGTCGAGGGTGGTGCCAACAAAAGCATCACTAGCGTCCATCTCACAGCCGAAATGCAGACGCCTTCGCAGCAACAGATCGCTCTGCCGACCTCGGAGAACGAAAATGAAGACGACGCTAATGCAACATTCCCTTCCGGTGCCTCGATCCAACGAATCGTCCGATTCGACCTGAAAGAGGAAGGTACTCATGTTCTTGTGGTGAATCTGACATATACCGAATCCACGACATCTCAAGATGTTGCATCGGGAGGCAGAGTTCGCTCCTTTAGAAAGCTTTACCAATTTCAAGCTCAGCCGTGCTTGAGCGTAAGGACGAAAGCAACGGAGCTAGCATCACGAGAAGTGTCGAACAAGAGCCTCGGGCCGTATGGACGGTCAACGCTGGTAAGATATGTACTCGAAGCACAGCTCGAGAACGTTTCAGAAGGTGGCATCGTACTGGAGCAAGCAAGATTGCTGGCATATCCGCCCTTGATAGCCACGTCCCTGAATCTAGATATGATTGCCACAGGTGACCAGAGGGGAGGCAATCCGCTGCTCAATCCTCGAGATGTGTTACAGCTTGCGTTCCTAGTTGAGCAGGACGCTGAGAACACCGAAGGTGTCGATGAGCTCAAGATAAACATCAAACGTGACGGTAGGACCCCTCTTGGCCAGATCGCTCTCGATTGGAGGAGTGGAATGGGCGAGAAGGGTCAGCTAACGACTGGCACGTTGTTCTCTCGAAAGAGAGCTTGACTTGACAGCATACCTGAGGAGGGTTTGAGGAGTTAGGGCGCGTTCATGTTCAGGCCATTCATCCTGTTGCGCAGGCCTTTCTTGCCATTGGCCTGAGGCGTGGCCAGCTTCGGTGGACTCGGTTTGGAAGGGGCAGGGAAAAGCTCTTCTTCGAGCTTTGCCGGTGTTCTGCTAACGACTTTGCGGTATTCGCGACCCTTCTCTCCCGCGCCAAGTTCCGCCCTATCCGAGGAATGGGGTGTTGAAACTACCCTCCAGATGTGGGAAGAGCTGTCCGAAAGGTACTCCATGGGGACACCACCACTTGGCGATCGTCCTGCGAATGGGTTGCGACCACCAAGAGTTACAGCGATACTTGATCTCACACCTCTCGACCTGGATTTCTTGGCCGCCATCAACGCATCAAAAAGAGCTATCGAGTCTGATGTTGATGCAGTCTTTGTCTCACGCTCATGTACAAATCCGTCAAACGCCTGTGTTCCCTTGAAGAAATTCATATATTCTGAGTGATCAGGCGGCAGACTTCGGATCCACGCATCGACATTGAGTTTCTCGCGTACTCCGGCTTTGCGTTGAGCCGCATCGGCGGGAAGCATAAATCTCCGGTAGTTGGAAAACATGCTTGTGAATAGCCTGGCGAAGGCGATCCTGATCTGGTCGGGATAGAACGCTGCTGGGCATGGTAGGCATATCTGTGATGCACAGCGTCCGTGCGCTAATAGCGGACAATCCGTACACTTGAACAGACCGTCATCGCTCTTCTCATTACATATGGAACAAATTGTGCCTCTTAGTGCAGCACGCCATTGCATGCAATGTCCCTCCACCCAGTTTGTGTTTTCTGTGTTTCTGACTGGTTGATACGGCACACCTGGCATGACAGTTGAGGCAGCTAAAGTGGATTGCGCATACGTGGATGGCGCGTACGTTGAGCTACCCGTGGTAGACATGTCCGATGCTTGAGACGGTGTAATATTGTGTTTCACGAATGTCAAACTTGCCTTGCGCTTCATATTCGAGACCGATGGGGTATATCTTGACCTAGTATCGAAAAGACCAGATCGCTTCTCTCGTAAAGACGTTGGCAGTGCAAATCCAGAATCCCGTCGAGATTGTGCTGTGGCCGATAATTGTGGAAAGGTCGCTGTGACGGGCGAGTTCTGGTCGGAACCTCCAGATTGACTCGGTCTCCGAGCGGTGGAATCCGTTCGCGGTCTATCGAGCCCAGGTGCACTTAGAGGCGCGGCTTGAACGAAGGCGTTGAAGACAGGCGGCCTGCTGGTGTTGCTCGACGTAGCAGACCGACCGAACTGCGCCGAGCTGAGGCTCGCCAGCCGTCCAAGCTCTGTTGAAGGTATGATGGGTGCAAACACTGATGGATGCTCGGAGACAAACATGTTGTTCGGAAAGGCTTCGTAAGCATATTCCGGCGGACCAGTCGGTACACCACGAGTCTGTTGATGGGGGGCTGCAAGATACAACAGGGACATAAGCTTGCGTCTTTGCTGCTTCGGCAGAGGTGGAGGATGGGCTGTAGCATGCACTTCGTTCTTATCAAGATCAACCATTACATAATCTGCATCATCTTGTGGCGGGTTAAAATTGTCGTTCTTTCTAACGACGCCGCAGACGTAAGGTATCGGTGCCTCGAGGACCTCCATCAGACGAGTTGGGAGCACGGGAATATAAACGCCGGACCACTCGATCGGCCATAGTAACGACAACAACGCACCGCTGGCGCATTTCAGTAGCGATGTGTAGGTCGAGACCAGAATGATGCGTGATTCGGCGAGCAGGTATTCGAACAAGACAATGATGTTCGGGATGGTGAGACACCTGAAAAGTGGGTAAAGGTCGATGGTTCTGCTACCGGGCAGCTCATTTCGTGCTTCCCGTTTTGCATATAACCGAAGCTCGCGCACTCCGATTTCGACCTGAACTCTCGAGGACATTGGAAGCGAGGCCTCCGTGCAGACTGCGTTCACATACCGCTCGAGTGGCTGCCACATACCAACCCTAGGAGAACTTGGAGGGACGCGCAACACTGACCCATCCATCATTGGCACGATGATAGCTTTTAGCCATTCTTTCCAAAAGGGGCCCATCGATTGGTCCCGGCCCATAAGACCATATGCTCGTGGGATCCACAGCCCCGTGTCGCCGTCTGTAAGGCCTTCGATTCTGTTGGCTGCACCGTGCCTCAGTGGCTTCAGCATGTCTGACATTAGCGCTATCTTTTCTTCGACAACGCCGATTTCATCGTCAAGTTCGTCGCGGGTTTCAGTGCCTGAGCCAGCAGAAGGCAGCTGTGCCAACAGCCTTGACAAGTTGGCTCTTTCGGCTGCAAGCCGCTCTCCCAGTGACCCGGCCAACTCTCTCTCAGCTTCAGTCATGTGAGCTATCCTCCACTCTTCGCATCTCTTCTCCAATTCGTCGGCCGTCTTGCGATCGAGCGGTATCCAGATGACCACGCAGACAGCAGGCGTCTTTGAATTGTCCGCTGCTGTGAGAAAAAATTCATGCCATTTTGCGGCCGGGCGTGTGTCTGAGGAGATGATGTGAACGTCATTAGGAAATGCGAACATAGGCACGTAGTCTGGAAATGGATCTCTTCGCCTGAGCTCTTCGACCATTGAGGGCCGCGGATATCTGTCGAGCAAGACTGGTTCGAAAGAGCGTTTTAGTGGATGCTCATCTTGATTAGCTTCAAGAGGCTGCGGCATAGGCATCACCGAGTTGTAACTGCTCACGCGACGAGCAGAACGAGTAGAAAGTCTTCTGGCTACCGATGGCTGCCTCTTCGTGCTGCTCATCTCCTTGAACGACATGTGTCTCCGTACGCTACCGAGTGTCCTGTTAGGTAGAGGAACGGCCTCTAGTTCTTCCGCCACGATTCGCTGCGTCCGCGTGCGTGGTCGTTGGATTGATTTGCTTGGTTTGGGCGCGACGGCGTCACTTTTGAAATTAAGGTCCAGGTAAAAAGCATCTCTATCATGGGCAAACTTCTTCATCACATTGTCGAAATCGGCGTCGCTGAGCAGCGCGGACGCTCGCACTCCTCCATTGAGATTCGAAAAGCCGGCCGATGACGGCGCTGTGGTTTGACGGCTCGAGGACACAACTCGTCGGATGGTAGCATTGCTGCGCACGCTGTGTTGGTGAGTCAATCTATCCAATGATTGGATGGACAACCGTGCTTCTGAAGACAGTCTCGACAGCCTCTGATATGAGTTTTGACGGGAATGTTTGGTTGACACTGTAGGTGAGTCGACGAATGACGCTGCGCGCTCCTCTGCCGCCGCATCTTCTTGTATCGTCTCGCCTACCGCCCTGCTCAAACGGTTCTCACCTGACAAGAAAGAGTCCCGCTCCTCGTGCTGAGCTTTGTAGGCATCAAGCAGATCCTGACCATCTAGTCCAGCGATCCAGAAATAGTCGGCTAGAGGTTGATCCGAGAAGTCCTGATACTTGTGCGGGAAGGTGGCTGCCATGAAGACCAGCGTGCCTTCCTCAGTGGATCTGGTGTTCTGTGCAGGTACGAAACTGAACCTAATTACTGTCGTCACAAGCGTTGCACGTTGTCACTATGTGTTGTAGGTCAGGGTTCGGACATATTATTGCATGCCAATATCGACAACTATTGTGGGCCATCCGCGTATTTTCCCTGCTGTAGGACGTACGTGCTATGCGAGGAATCTGGAGGTCTCCAGCAGAACCGTTTGAGTAGGGATAAGTATATTGGTTGCTATCGCCTTCCGCCCGCGACAGCATGCATCCTCCACGGTAATCAAATTGGCCTACATAGGGGGACTACCTTCAAGATGCAGAAACGCAAAACTTTAGCCAAAGTGAACAAGCAGCAAAGTGGAACAAGTGGAAGCCTGGCTTAACCAGGGGTCATGCAAGCTAAACTTCTTATGAACAACAGGTGTCCTTCGTGGCGAGGTCTACGGGCGCTCGTACCACGGTTGGCGGAGCGGATTGGACAGTGCTGGCGCTGGAGCAAGGAGTGTCTATCTGCTGCTCGAGCCGTACAGAGATCAAGCATTTCTTCAGCTTACTGACACGAACGCGCACAGCCTCTGTTTGCAATTTCTTTATCAACACGCGGTGCATATGGAGTGCTCGACAGTGGACAGCGTGTTGCCGAATGATCCGCTTGATGCATGGTAGGAAGAACCTTGTGGTAACACTGCATCAAAACAAGGGTGAAAATTCATTGGCCTGCGTCCCGAGCTGCAGGTGTTGAAGCCGTTAATTTCATCAACTGCCATGCGCCTGCTGCATATGCACGGGGATAGAGACAGCCACCAGACATCTGGCTTCAAGGTACAAACACATTGGATCTCCCCACACAATCTAATTATCTCGTCTCAGGTGGCTGCTTCATAGGGTGAGACAACGGTGCCTGATCGTGCTTAGATCTAAAGTTTCGCTGCCTCGTACCCTTGCCCGTTGAGGGTCCCCGTTCGAATCACCGTTAGCAGATCCTTGCTAATTACACGTACTTGTGCGAGGCACCAACAGCGCATAACCGCTTGGTGTCCCAACAACAACGTGCGCCGCTCCTTGATCCGTGCGTGGTCTTGCGTCTGCCAGATTGCTTGACCAGGTTTGAATGTCTAGTTCGCAGTTTATGAACACAACCGAGATCTGAAACGTGGTGGCACTCATGAGCAACATGCAACGACGTTAGCATGCTCGGCTTGAGTCCAATCCATGGTCTTCATGGTCCACCTCGGAAAATAGTTGGTCCGTAGTATTGAATGGAGCAGAAGAGCGTTACTGCCGTAGTAAATAATTCGGCTCAGACATATGCGTATGCCAATAGAGTCAATGCAACATTGGGAAGAGCCAGTTACTTAATATACAGAAGGTGCAGGTTGTTTCCGTGGCGTGCCGCTTATTATGACCAAAGACTATGCGTTCAAGAAGGAGCGAAACCTTGACATTATAGACATCAACTGTCTCGACCCGATACCAATAAGGGGACTTGCTGTGGTTACAACATAACATCGTACACCCTAGAGAAATCCCGCCCGAGACGCCTGCGCTAAAGCTTCTCAACAGCTCTCCACCTGTAGAGGGTTCTGATGGAAGGCTGCTAATCTTCCTCCGTGCCATCCTCAGTGCCTTCAACGTCACTAGCAGCTGCACTGGACACAGCAGAAAGGATATCGACTTCGACATCACCTTCCTCGCCGTTGCTGTCATCTTCTTCATCCTCCTCTTCTTCGACTACAGCGTCAGGGTCGTCCGAAGCGTCGCTCTCCTCTTCTTCGCCTTCAAATACGTCAGACTGATTGCTAATCGCGTCGTCCATGCCTGATGCTTCCTCGCTGTTCTCGTCATCCATGTCTTGATTCTGTGGTACCCTTGCTACGGCGCTACCCTCTTCATCCTCCTCCTCGTCTTCTCCCCCGTCTTCGTCTTCTTCTTCCTCGTCTTCGACTGCCACATCTTCGTCTTCGTCACCGCTGTCGTCGCCAGTAACAATTTCATTGGCAAGCCCACTTCTCCTACCACTTCTCCGGATGTTTGTGCTATTCTTGTCGGGTGTTGTGGCTCTGCTACTGGCACGACCTGCAACACTCCCATTGACACTTCCAGCTTTTCTCGGAGAGCTTCGTACAGCTTGAGGAGTAGGGGCATTAGGTGGACGAAGCCCGTTAACTCTTGGCGTGCCCGTCATGCTCTTTCTTTTTGTCTTCGCGTGTCGAAGCATTGCAGGTGGTATAGGAGGATCGATCTGAAACCGAGCGGCTGGGATCTTCTCTATCTGGTGCACGAGAGCATAGCCTGACAGCTGGCTCTCAGCGGGTCCTTTTTCTTTGTCCAGGTCTTCGCTGGATACGACCCCTAGCGCTTCTGTCTCAACAACATTAGCCTGAACTCCGTCCATCGCGTCAACAGGAGGCGGGCCAGGTGCAATATTGCCGTTCTCCTTGAACAGTGCTGGGTCTATCATAGCGCTTTCTGCCAGTTGCTGAGGTGGCGCCTGCGAGGCTTTGGGCGAAATGCTGTCGGGATCGGCTTGATGCTCAGCCAGAGCTTCGGCATTCTCGAGCTCGATCATTTCTTCTCTCTGTGCCACTGCCGTAATAGGCTGGGCATCGAGGGTCGCTGCATCGCTTCGCCCCATGATGTATGGTGTCCATACCAGTCTCTCTGGCTTGATCTTCCGGAAGTCCTTTGACTCGTACTTGTCGACGATGTTCTCGTAGAGCTTCTTATCGTAGCGTATCGCATATGCCTTGGTCACAGGATCTTTAACGAAGGCATACAACCTCTCAAGTGAATGAACCACATCGTCGGCGGTCATGCCTGTTCTCGCCATGATGTCCTTGACGCTAAAGGGCTTGTTGCCCAACTCCAAAAGATGTTTTGATATCGTCAGATCCCAGTATGATCGATATGCTGTTAATCCCATATCACTTAACGGCTTCTCTGGGCTGCCTTCCTTGTCCTCGATGCGAGTCAGCAGATAAGAAAACTCGATCAGAAACGTGGCGTATCCTTTGCGCTGGTGAATTGGCATGACCAAGATACAGCTGACGTTGTTTTGACTGGCCGGTCGTTTCTCCTTGCTGAAGTAGCCAACAAAGTGGTATCCAAAATCGTCCCACTCAGTCAAGACATAAAACAGAAAGGGATCGACGTCGTAATATAACGTCTTGGAGCCGAGGAACAGCTTAGCCATTAGACATAAACATTGGCAATATTCGGTCTTCTTCCTACCGTCTACTTCCCACACGGATAGCGAACCATCGCGATAGATCTCGTCTCCTGGCGGATGCTTGGCTGGGCATTTCAACTTGTGTCTCCATGCCACGAATTCTGATGGCAGGTATTTGAGACAAAACTCGCAGATGAATAGCCGTGACTCGTGCGAATACTCTTCTGGATAAGGTGCCGCATACGACGTGTCGATAACATGCTTGCCGAATTGGATGCACTTAATTTTACTAGGTGGTCCAGAAACCGTTCGCTTCGATTTTGTTGCATTTGCACCCTCGCCGTTCAAACCATTGATCTGGGTCTCCGCTAGCTCTGAGGTCTTTTTTCTTTCCTCTTCGGCTTCCTTCCGCGCAATCTCAAAGATTTCACGATCACGCATTTGTGGCAGAGACCTCGATGTTTCGGCTTCCGTTTCTGACAGGATGCCTCCATACGGTTTTGCGTTAGTGTCATTCTCCCGATCGCCGAACATGGAATGAAAAAGAAGATGATGAGTCGGAAGAGCAGGGAACTTGGGCACTGGAGGCTGGTATGCTGGTGGTGCGACGATCTTCTGTTTCTTTCTGACATATCTCCTTCTGCTCGGTTTTGAGGGTTCTGACAATATTGCTTCGATCTTACTTTGGTCCAACCTGAAGGCTAGTATGAATTTGTGTGGAGGTGGTTTGTGGAAAGGCCGATGCTGCAGAATGCGAGCGGTTGGTACCGGCGGCAATCCTGAGGCAAGCTTCTGACTTGACCTTCTCGTGCTGTGAGATATGGGATCCGGTTCAATCTTCTCTGGCTTCGGTGTCTTTTCCATTGTCTTTCTTCGCTTGTTCATGCTGGGATCGCGATCGACGGAGAACGATCTTCTTTTTCGACGCAGAGCGCGTCCACCTTCGTCGTCTTGGATCAATGGCTGAGCGAAGATGGAATGTGCACCCGGTTTTTGCATGCCTCGCGACACCGGAAGCAGGTCCCTAACCAGACGTGGGGCAGAAGGTCGGGGCTTGTTTGCGGCCTCTTTGGGTGATTCAGAGGCTCGGTTCTGTGCGCAGCTCGGACATCTCCAGAACTGAAGATCTTCGTCGAGACTATCTGCTGCGCCGGCGCAGGTTCGATGAGCAGGTCTCCTGCAAACAGTGCACATCAGCTCTTCTGTTGTTCCTTTCTCCTCTGGCGGCTCTTTCTGGTCGCAAAACAAACACATGTCGAAGTCGTCCTCAGATGCATCTTCGACTTCACTAGAGCTACTAGCATCACTGGCTTGTTCAGGTCTAGCGTCACTCGTCGTTTGGGTAGTCCCGCTGGTTGTCTCGTCAACTTCAATAGTCTCTAGATTCGAAATCGCATCCTCGAAATCGTCGTCGTCCTGTTCCTTTATCTCGGTACCTGTGTTGTCCATCGGGTCGAGTCGACCTGGATGCGTATCATCGGCTTGTGCTGCGTCTTTTGAAATCGCCTGTGGTGCATCATGCTTCTCGGCCTCCACGTCACGAGCCTGCGTGTCAAGGGTGTGACTCTCAAAAGTGTGTGAGTGGCCGTTTGATGTCTGTGCCTCTGTGGGTTCGTTTGCCTGTTCTTGCGCCTTCGATTCATCTTTGGTGTGTGTATATTGGACTGCTTGCGCGGAGGTGTCACCCTCGTTCGCTAGAAGCTCGTTCGCCGCATATGCCAACGTGTTCTGCTGTAGGTTTGCCACGAGCTGGGATCGCAGTGCTTCTTCGTCCTCTTCAATGGCGCGTTTCGGTGCCGTAAGCGCAGGGTCGAGACACAAGGCCATTTCCTCGTCCGTCAAGGCCGGCATTTTCGGCGATGTATTGGACCCTGTCTCATGGCAACAGTACTGCTCTCGCTCTATATCCTTTCTTCCATCCCCTAGGACTATCTGGTTCTCATCCTTACTCCGAGGGTCTGCTGCGTAGTCTGCGGCTGAGGGAGATGTGGAGAGGGGTTCTCGGGCGGTGGCACTCGACCTCAAACTCGACGAAATCCGGATCTTGTAGTTGTCGCAGGCGTAGTCGTGAGATTGGCGCGTAAGACACGTCAAGTATCGATAATAGTGGCAGCGGTAAATCCAGTTATGACCGTTGACTCTCTGCTGTTGTCGACTGGAGATCGAGCGCATTGGTCCCAATCGGGCAGTCACTAATCACGTGTGCGGCACCGCAGTTCACGTCCAACCGTCGACCTCCCAAGCTGAGCTCTGTCTCGATAGAAAGCATACATTCTGCTCAGTACCGGCAAGATGGGTGTCCCTTTCGAGACGCTGCTGCCGTATGCCCTGATGCTGGGTCTTTTCGGCGTGACAGTACGTATGCACTTGCATTTCTGGCAACCCTGCTAATTAGCTCAGGGCGTTGGACTGTCTGCGGCAACCTACTACGAGAACAACTACAAGCGGCCGCGACATGGGCTTGACAGATGGGACAGACAAAGTATGTGGCAGCGATTTGAGAAAGAGTCGCTCTGACGAATGGCAGTGCTCGAGAGAGACTTCCGCATGACGGGTCTGAAACGAGGACAGTCCGACAGGGTCGAGGCACCCGTGGGCTTTGAATGTAAGTGCTGGATGATTGGTTGACCAGCCGACTCTTGCTAACAGCCTACAGTGAACAACCCTTGGAAGGTGAGGCAGACCGTACAGCATACCTGTCTACTACTCTCTAACCCAATTGCAGATGGAACCACGAATTGTTTAAGTCGCCTTTTGAGCGTTGTACCCGGAAGCGTATGGACCGGACGACTCTGTACTCAGGGGGGTCTGGAAAGCGCTGTGAGCTTAGGCTGGGCTGCAGGGATATTGAGATACGGAAATTTCCGGTCAAAGTCATGTCTACAAGCAGAAGAAGTTTCACGTCTACCGCCGGCTTGACTTATCTGAGTCAGTAGCTCGACACCACAATTGCTACCTAGACGAATAAAGCTACTGCCCTGCATTCAGCACTTCTCACACTAGCTGCAAGATTGACTCGGAGAGCTTCTTGCATGTAATGCGTGAAATACTTGCGTCCTCGTTCATGACTGTCTGCACTTGGTTCTCTACTCATGCTGATCGGGACCTGGTAATGAGCGCGTCTTTGAATGGATCATTGCTGAAACATTCCAGGAAGGACGACAGACGGGCATTACTGCCGGTTTCAGACGTTCTAGGAGCTCGAGTGTCCGTACCTAAGCCTTCGGTTGAAACCCAAGAGCACTGCCGTTGCTATCCATTCCTGCATGTGTAACTGTAATGAAACTCGCTGACTTTGGACGTGTATAGACAGGGAGAGCCGGGCTTGTCGGTTCTTAGCCGCAGATCCACCCCGCCGCGTGTTGGAGTAGTAGTAGCTCTTTTCAGTAAGCTGTCTCGCTATTGTTCACGACTCTTGTGTAGAACGTGGTCTAAACATCGTTGCGCCACGGTATTGGATAAGTGCTTGACTTGTTGATCCTTATGCGATACGTAACAAGATTGGCCGCACGAGTACCAGTAGCTCAGCCGACTCAGTGTCGCTTCCGTCAGCTCACCACAGCTCGAGCCGCTATGTCAAGGTCCTTGCAAGAACAGATAAAATGTCTCAAGGACTTCTCAGCTTGTGATGTTGGTAGCAGAAGTCAGTTGGAAGTCAATACGATGCTGACGAGGACCAGGTTTCAGATGCTTTGCTCAAACTTGAAACGCCAGTTGCCGGCAAGCCCACAAGAGCTGGCCATCTAGCTGACATCGGTGAGCAATGTCTAGATGTAATTGCCTCACTTGCCTGACAAGGATAAACTAGTACCTTACGCACCTTCCTCGCCTTTCTTGCCAACGTACTCGGACCAGCACAAAGTGGTAGCGCGGGTAAGCACCCTCAAGCTGATTGACAAGTCGGATCAGATTCAGCCATTATCACCAGATGACCGAAACGCAGTTCCAGAAGCAAGTCATTGGGTAGACGAAACTGAGGAAGATACTGTCCTTGTGATTGAGCAACCTCGTCACCAGATTTGCGCTGCCATCGGAGGGATAATGGCTAGCAGGATGAAATTTCGGGGTGTTCGGGCGTGCGTTGTTGGCGGTCGCGTTCGGGATCTTGCTGAACTGAAGTCGTCCGGCCTTCCGGTGAGTGACTTCTCAGTGTCGCAACTGGCACTTCACCTTCTACGACATGGCCAATGTTTACACATGCATTTTCTCTCACTCCTAGTTGTCTTGATTTACCCGCTTCTGTTTGCATGGACGATACCGGCTTGCACCTGGAAGCACCTTTCACTAATCCATCTCACGAACAGGTCTGGGCTGCAGGTAGATCAACAGTTGGGGTAGGGGCAGAAGCAAAGGTCTATGCCCGCAACGTTACCATCAGCATCAAGGACGTGTCTGTATCACCCGGCGACATCATCTTCTGCGACCCTCTAGAAGGGGTCGTGGTCATTCCACAAGCCCTAGTCGACCAGGTCATCGATCTTATGCCCAAGCTTGTCGCGGCTGACGATAGAGTGAAAGAGGACGTAGAGGCAGGCTCCGCAGTACAAACAGCATTCGTCAAGCATCGTGGCCTGAAGTGAAAGACCTTTGGCACGTCAATCAAAAGCAAACATTATCCTCAAAGCACGTACTTCACAACTACAAAGTCGCTCAGGTGGCTCCCTCGATTGTCACAATATCAATGTCGCAGCCACGCAGAACATACGGTCGCCGGCCGCCTACAGAGAATGTCAGAACTTTCATGACTGATGTGAAAAATCGCCAGGAAGAGCGCAAGACAGGGTTCGAGGCCGAACACGAGACATTTGACTCTGCACCAGTCTCAGAGAAACCTTGTGTGCCGCCTTTCAGATTACCTCAGAAAGCCGGTGGAGTCCAGCACCAGCAACCAAAACCGAAAAGACCTCGCGCGTTTGACGAAGAAAGTACTACAGAACAGCCTCGGGCTAAGAAACAGTTGCCCACTCCTCCTGCGGAACGAGGACTTACTGCGGACTCTTTCCGCTCGCGTCGTCTGTCTCAGAACCAGAAGAGAAGAATACGCAAGAAAGATGAGAACGGGCGGGAGCAGCTAGCGATGGATAAAACCAATCAGCAGAGACGGCTGCCATCGCCACCACCCTCAGGGACAGATCCAATCGAGGCTACACTGTCCCAAGTACCTTCACTAACTCTACCGACCATTTCTGCCTTCCAATCAGTCACCTATCATGGAGCGTCCATCCTATCGGTTCAGCCCGATAGCTCCTTCGCTCATACCCCTCTATCTATCTCGGCCAACGGTGCGCCTATAGAGTCTCTCAGTCTTGAACTCTTTATGCTCATTCTTGATTATGTCCTGCCTGCTCAAGATACTCGAGACATCAGGCCCTTGTACATGAGAGGTATGCTGCGCTACGGTATACGCTCAGACCCTATCGGTGACGGCGGTGTACTTCAAAACGAAAATATCGACCTTTCTGTCTTCAGAACAAGCAGAGTTTTCCATCAAGTTGGCAGCCGACTCTTCTACAGCAGAAAGAACTTCTTCTTCAACGATCCCGATGCCTGTAGTTAGTGGCTACAGCGCATCGGTCTCCAGAATATTTCCCTTGTCAAAGATCTAACACTACATATCGGCACAGATTGGCACAAATCGCGAGCAGTCGGTCACACGTTCTACCGTGTCAGGACTGCACGAGCCAACATTGATCCATGCGTGTTTGAGGACATGTGCACAGAAGAGAAGTGGTACGGCGTTTTCGCAAAGCATATCCAACCACACCACCAGCTTAGCAGGCTCACTATAGTGCTCGATGGCTGGAAGAACATCGCCGTGCGTTATGGCGATGGAAGGCACATCCCAGAGTATGAAATGACGTTCGTTGAAGACCGATATAGCTTATACATATGGCGCGGCCATCTGTTGAACTTCTTCGACGATTATATTCGAGGAATTAGCAACGTTAAGGTCACTTGTATCAACGTCGCCGGCAGGGGTCTGACACAGAGGCAAATGCATGGTCTCGAAATGGTGATGTCGACACCAAAGGAAACAGCAAAAGAGCGGAAGCCGAGGCAAAGGCCGACGTTTACAGAGCTCATGGAAGCGGTACGATTGAACAAGGAGCGGGAAGAGACACATCGGGTTGCTTCAGACTACCAATTCGACTGATTGCACAGTTGAGCCGCTGCGGCGGAGCAGAAACACACCGCTCAGGTGCAATTGGTGAGCAAAAGGTCAAATCGTGCTGCAGGGGAGCGAATTACCCATTGGTATCTGGAGTGGCTCTACAGCTTCACGAGGACATGATACGTGCGAACCTGTGCTGTTGATCATTCAATCATAATTCATGACCTGTAGCCTGGGGAAACCTCATTCAGCCTGGCCCATGCTCTTTAACCACCTGTTCCACCAGCAGGATCCAGATAGTCGTCTCTCTCCGCCGCCTCATACTCGGAAATCAAGCCACTGACCACCTCCTTCGCTTCATCGAACTCGCCTAACCCATCGGAAAAGGGTGCTTCCTTCTTATATTGCTCCAAGTACGCATTGCGCTTGCGCATCTTCTCGTACTGAACCACTATCCTCCTAAACAGCGTAGCGACACTCGTGTGATTCGCCAACATCAGCCCAGATACACGATGCGTGTTCTGCAAGTACGGACTCTTTTTCGTCAGAGCTACTTGTATCGAGGCCGGACCCCATGGTATGAACGTTGCCATCCGCCGTTCCCGTATTCTCAGAAGTGACTTGTGCACGTCTGTGGGGTCTGCCTCGCCCTGTATTATGTTCAGGATGGAGATGTAGCAGCTGGACTTTGAGGGTGTGATTGAGACCATCCTGTTCTTCGGCTGGAGCAGCCGACGCATGACCTCGAGCACTGTGGTTTTGCGGACCGTCTTTGCCTGGTCGATGTTGTCGCCAGTGAAGGGGGTGTATGCTGTCGTGAGGAAGTGGCAGCGCGGGGTGGGGATGAGGGAGGCGATGATGCCGACGAGGTCGTTGTGCATGTAGCCTGGGTAGCGGAGGGTGGTGGTGCTGGCGGACATGACTGTGCTGACAAGCTGGTTGACTTGCTGGAAGGACGGTTCTTGGACGTGGAGGCGGTCGGCTGCGATGCGTGTGAGGGCGCCGTTGTCGAGGACTACCACGCTGTCTGCATTCTGCGTCAGACGGCGTAGGGAGAGCAGACTGTTGTACGGGTTCACGACCACATCGCCGCCTGTAGCTGTGTCTGGAAATACGGAATAAGTTTGGATTATCTTCTTTGGGAAGCGGTCGTTCATGCGCTCGAGCAGGTACGAGCCCAGCCCTGAGCCTGTGCCGCCTGCGATAGAGTGGAGAAGCATGAAGCCTTCGAGGGAGTCGCTGCCGTCGGCCTCGCGATCGATCATGTCGAAGATCTCTTCTTGCACTCTGTCTCCTGCTGCGTAGCCTGCTGCCCAGTTGTTTCCTGCGCCTGACCCTTGTTCGCCCAGAAAGAAGTTCTCTGGGTTGTATATGTTCTTGTAAGGGCCTGCTTGTATGCCGTTCAGCACTCGTGGTTCCAGGTCGACCAAGATCGCTCTCGGCACGTATCTAGTATCGTCGCTCTGGTAGAAGAAGACATCTTTGCGGTCATTGCCCTCGGTCGCGAAGTCTTCGAGGTTTCCGTCGCGAGAGATGCCGTGTTCGAGGCATAGATGTTGCCAGAATTGCGACGCTATCGAGTTGCCGCATTGGCCTGCCTGTATCGTGATTATTTCTCGAGGCATATTGTTGTTGCATAAGGCACAGCTTGCTAGGTGTTGACTACGTAGGTAGTGGGCTGGCTGCTTTAGCGCGGTGCGACGCGTTGTGAGTTCAGACGCGTCAAAAAGCTTAGCATTTGTATGAATCTCAGCAAGCAGGACAACATCAATGTCTATCTCACTACTGAACTCGGGGCACATAGGAAGTCCGTCTAGGGATCTGGTGCGACTCATCTATCATGCATTCTTCAGAGCTCCCAGGTTGTTTTTGACCAATGTAAGCAGATCTTTATCAACAGCGTCTTCCAAGTGGTGGATCTTGGTTTCGTTCCATGCAAAGAACGATCTTGCGAGACTACCGTCCTTCGCACGCAGAATCCCAAATGCAACATCTATCTCCTTTGGCTGCTTTACGCTTGCGTAGAACACGGAAGCCCCACAGCTCGAGCAGAAATGACGCTGAACATCATCAGAACTCTGAAAGGTTTTAAGTGACTGACGGGGGGTGCCGTCAAAAACACTGCCATCAGGCCACACAACTCTGTCGCGCGGAACGTTCAAGGCCCATGCGATAATAGACTGGCCCAAAGAAAGTCGACAGGAACGACAAGCACATATACCGGCTTCCCATCTCCTGCTGCAGCAATATGTCAGTAGATGGTGTGAAAGCCAGAGGTTGGACCTACCCGTTTTCTGCAGGCTTGATGGAGAACATGACTTGCCCACAGAAGCATGTTGCTTCGACAGTTCCTTGACCAGCATCACCAGATCGCGCAGGGTGCAGCTTCTGCAAGTCTCCTTTAAGATCGGAGCTAGGTGTAGCACCACTGTCTTCCAGATAGCTTGGTATGTCTGGCATGCACCAAGTGAGGCCTCCATCAAGCGTATCAGCGACAAATTCGTGCCGTGTATATTTCTCGAGCTTCCCATTGGACTCGCCTAGCACCTCGTCAATAGCACCAGGACAAACCGACCACCTGCCCTCCTTCACAACATTGTAACAAACGTGAGATCCACAAGTCCCACAGAAGTATCTGACGATCTTGTCAGAAGTAGCATACTCGATCAGCTTCCCCTTGAATACTTCGGTCGGGGGCGATGAGATGCTGACTCCGCTGAAAGTCATTGCACCAGTGACATGACGGCAGATATTGCAATGGCAAAGTGGCCCAGCCAGCGGGATCTCGTCGTGAAGTTGGACTGTTTCGGTGAGTTGACCACAATGACACCGGAGTATGACCTGTTGAGCCATGTTCCCTTACAGATGGCTCACGATAGCAATGTTGAAACTATACCTGAGAGATCGCAAGGAAGATTCCTTATTTGCTCTTTTGTGATATAAACAGAGTGCAGATGAAGCACTTCTAGAGGCATGTC
Source organism: Knufia petricola (assembly GCA_002319055.1). Taxonomy (NCBI): domain Eukaryota; kingdom Fungi; phylum Ascomycota; class Eurotiomycetes; order Chaetothyriales; family Trichomeriaceae; genus Knufia; species Knufia petricola. The sequence continues at coordinate 124,359 of NMUC01000031.1, read as the reverse complement.
AAAATAAGGGCGTGATTTGGCTGGGCATTCGTCAATCGCAATTCAGCCGATCAGGATACGAAGATACGAGCGCCAAGCTAACAGATCTGACGAGGTGTATTGTGTCGTGTCCTTGCTATCTACAAAGCTTTCGAACGGCAAAGTAGAGAGACCTAGTCAGAAACGTTGCGCATGGCGTTGATAGTGCTCTAACAAGTTCAACGAGATAGCCATGAGTGTGGATGAGACAGCCGCGCAACAGTAGATCCTTCATCTGTAGGTGTTGCCTCTGAGCGCGCTGCGAAACAAGAACAGGATACTTCCCAACAGGATTATCTGTTTGCTACTCGGTGCCATGACTCGAGCTCTGGTGCGGGATCGTTTGATCTACTTGCACGTATTGCTATATCGAGCTGCTCAGTATACCGGTACTGCCCGTAGTCGTCCTGTTACTGCTTGCGCTGTGTAGACGAGCCTTCACTGCGAGTCATGCGGAAAGTAGAGAGTGCTTTGATGCCTCGCCGATTCAACCGTAATGAGGATGAACGTTCATGGGATCTTTTCATTGCACGCACCTTGATCTCCTGGAACTAGAACAAACCAGTTAGGAGGAGTGTCCCGACCGATCAGTGGAGTCTGTCCCGCAACGCGCTAGCAGCTCCACGATTCAAGTGAAGGAATTCGAAATCCAGTATGATTGGACCTCCTTCATTTTCGAGCACATGAAGCTTATTTCACGCAGTCCACGACCTTCAAGATGAAGTAATCAGCGCGCCGCCCAATCCACGAGATCTTCTGAGTCTGTGAGACAGTCAAGATGGAGCCTCTTCTTCGTACCTGGTAAGGACAAAATTTGCTGCTTCTGAAGAGTACAGCACTGTGCAATATGATTCGCCTACTTGAGAAGCATTGATGAGCATCTTATCACGCTTCTGTTGATTCACAAATGCTGTCAGCCAAAACCTCCAAGCCTCAAGCCAGCGTATACACGTCACGAACAGCCATGCAAATCTGAGCATGGACATCATGCGGGTATCGAACGTTTTCGATTGCGCTAGCATCTAACGCTTTGCTTTCCTCCAAAGCAATCAAAAGATACAGAGCGGGCTATTGCTCCAGAGGACTACCTGCCGGTGAACCTGTTTACGATAGTGTCTCTCCCACAGCAATTGAACCCGCGCATGCCCTTCATACCTTCCTAATGCGTACCTACCAAATTTGCTGCACGTTGAACCTTGGTATCCATGCTAAATACCATGAAGGTCATCTTACTACAGCTCCTCGGTGGCTTCGTATCTGACTGAAGGCTGGACGGCATCACATGTAGGTTCTCGCTTATCCCGGCTGCGACATAAACTCTTCTGCACATACTCGAGAAACACCACGCTCCTGCTAAACCACATATTTCAACCTGACACGTGGCAAGCACTGCCCGAAAAGCTGCCTCATCGAGACCAGTCGCGAGCGAGCTTCAAGCTGACGCCAGTACGAGAGTGCATAAAGTCTGTCGACGTGGAACCTAAGCTGACATTTGAATGTCCCAGAATACAACCACGACAATTCTTCCGACGATGTTGAGTCTAAAGAAGCTGCTGGTCCTCGCCACGACCTTGACATCGATAGTGGGTTCACCAGTACAGGGCAAACGTCAAGCGAGCAGTTCCCTCGATGCATGGCTTACCACTGAAAGTCCTAGAGCCCTACAAGGCGTTCTTGAAAACATCGGTGTCGGGGGGGCTGAGGCGGTGGGAGCAAAAGCCGGCATCGTCATTGCCAGTCCAAGCCGGAACGATCCTCCATGTTGGTATCTTTTCCACTTCACTATCACATCAACTCACATCCTATAGACTTTTACACGTGGACCCGAGATGCTGCCCTCGTCTTCAAAATGCTGGTGGACGAGTTCCTTGCTGGTGATGCCGCCCTTGAGACGCACATTACAGACTACGTTGGAGCTCAGGCAGTCATACAAGGTCTCGACAATCCATCAGGTGCCCTCAATGATGGTCAAGGACTCGGCGAGCCGAAATTCAATGTGGACGAGACTGCCTTCACCGGAAACTGGGGCCGTCCTCAACGTGATGGACCGCCCCTTCGAGCCACTGCCATGATTGCTTACGCTAAGTATCTGTTTTCTGCCGGACAAACTTCGACTGTGCTCAATCTCGTCTGGCCAATCATCCGGAACGATCTGTCTTACACTGCACAGTACTGGAACCAGACCGGGTTTGACCTCTGGGAGGAAGTTGATGGCAGCTCTTTCTTTACCATTGCCGCCTCACATCGGGCTCTAGTTGAAGGCAGTGCACTTGCTGCTTCGATAGGCCAGTCATGCCCCTACTGCGATTCGCAGGCGCCACAAGTCTTGTGCTTCCTACAATCCTTCTGGACGGGTGAATATATTAATGCGAACATCAATACCAACGACGGACGAACCGGCAAGGATGTTAATTCAATCTTGATGTCGATTCACAATTTCGACCCGGCTGCGACCTGCGACGATCGAACTTTTCAACCATGTTCCTCTCGTGCTCTTGCAAATCACAAGGAAGTCACAGACTCCTTCCGATCAATCTATGGCATCAACAGTGGTATCGCACAAGGACAAGCCGTCGCAATTGGTCGGTATAGCGAAGATGTCTACCAAAACGGCAATCCATGGTATCTAGCGACAACTGCCGCAGCTGAGCAATTGTACGATGCACTCTACCAATGGGGAAAAGTTGGCAGCATCACCGTGGATAGCGTAAGCGCGGCATTCTTTCAAGACTTACTACCTGGCACAAACTCTGGCACATACACATCGGACTCCGCCACATTCACGTCTCTCACGACTGCCGTCAAGACATATGCAGACGGTTTTATGTCAATCGTGCAGAAGTATACTCCCTCCGATGGCGCGCTTGCAGAACAGTATTCAAAAGTGGACGGTAACCCACTTAGCGCTGAAGATTTGACTTGGTCTTACGCGGCTCTGCTCACAGCCAATGACCGACGCAACGGCAAGGTGCCAGCATCGTGGCTCACAGCCGGAGCTAACGAATTGCCATCTCAATGCCTTGCATCTTCAGCGACCGGTACTTACAGCTCCGTCACAGCAACCTCATTCCCGACTGGCACATCAGCCACAACCGTGACCACGACGCGAGCTGGCACCACAACCACGTCTAGCACATCTTGTCCAACGACCACGGCTGTCGTAGTCACGTTCAACGAGATTGCAACGACACTCTACGGCGAGAATGTTTTCATCACTGGTTCAGTCTCACAGCTCGGAGATTGGGACACGGACAGCGGCAGCCGCATTGCACTTTCGGCTGACAAGTACTCAAACGACAAGAACCTGTGGTATGTAGATTTGACCTTCGCAGTAGGGGCGAGCTTCGAATACAAATACTACCGAGTTGGGGATGACGGGCATATCACCTGGGAAAGTGATCCAAATCGGAGCTACACTGTGCCAGAGACTTGCGAGACTAGTGCGGTGGTGAATGATACATGGAGGTAGAAGATACTGGTGACATCCTTGCTGCCTTGGTGGATGGAATTGAGACAATGTTTGATTAAGGGATTGGACTCCTAACGTGTGGGACACTGGCTTTAGGCATATCCACCAACAAAGCGTGTATTTTCACTGGGAGCAAAGGCAAAGACTTTCAAAGCGAACGGCGGTTGAAGGACTTAGCTGTTCAAGGTTCGCCTAACCTGCTAATTCAGTCTCTCCGGTACTTTCCAGCTCAATTCTTTCGTTTAGCGTGCTAACAGTACACCGTAACGTCAATTAGTGCTGATCCATTTTACTTGAGACTTGAATCGCGACAGGAAATACGACTCGCTGCCCGTTCCGGACTGGCTGTCGCATAATACATAGAACCTGACAACATGCTCCTCGAGGATCAGCGCTTCATTCACGAAGATCTTGAGCGCCTTGAACAAGCGATCACAGAACGAGTGGGCGAAGAACCACGAAATATCAAAGACCGATTAAACAGAGACCACCAGATCGATGGCTTCCTAACGAGAATACAAGAACAGTCCAAGAGACTGTTAGATGTATACCGCGACAGGGATGGCGGACTAGCGAAGGAAAGGCAGTCGCTGTCGGCGGGCGACCCCTTCGACGACTTCTACAAGCAGTATGAGCAAATCAAGGATTTCCACAGACGATATCCGAACGAACCAGTCGAGAACCTTGAGCGCGCCTACAAGCGACGGAAGCCTGACGAGGGGGAAGTCATTGTCTCCGAGACAGACAACATGTTCACTGGTGAAGAGTCAAATGGCCGCTTTCTCGATCTCGTGGCACTACATGAGGACTACCTGAATCTGCCGAACGTCAAGAGGCTATCGTACTTGCAGTATCTGGACAACTTCGATGCTTTCGAGCCGCCGCGGATGCCGATAAAGAGGCAGAACAAAGTCAACGATCGATACTTGAAATATGTTGGAGACTTAGCAAGCTACCTAGAAGGATTTGTCCGAAGAACAAGGCCGCTCGACGATTTGCCAAAGCTCTTCCAGAAGATAGACCGCGACTTCGACACAGATTGGGAAGCAGGCAAAATCCCTGGCTGGACGAAAGAGACTGCACAGAACGGAACAGCAAGCACATCTGGCCCGCAGACAGAAGGCGCAGGCGAAGGCGTGTGGTGCGCAGACTGCGACAAAGAGTTCAACAATCAGAACGTCTACAACGCCCACCTGCCGGGGAAGAAACACAAGCGCAATGCCGAAGCCAAAGCAGCGGCAGGTGCAACCACGAACGGCAGCGCTCCAGCACCAGCATCTGCGCCTATACCTGCCAGCGGCAACCTAAAAGAACGCCTCATCGCCTCGCACGAGCACCGTATCCGAGCTCTAACAGATCTCCTGTCCAACGAGCGCAGCAACACCCGCGTCAACGTCGAGCGCAAACAAGGCATGACCGAGAGAGAACGACAAGCCGAACTCGATACCCTCTTCGCAGAAGACAACGCAGCGGTAGCCGCAGCGAACAACCGTGGCGACGACTCCGACGACGAAGACGCCAAGTCAGACACCTCGGAACGCATCTACAACCCGCTGAAGCTGCCGCTGGCATGGGACGGCAAGCCGATACCCTACTGGCTGTACAAGCTGCATGGCCTGGGCGTGGAGTTCACGTGTGAAATATGCGGAAATTTCGTGTACATGGGCCGACGGGCGTTCGACAAGCACTTCTCGGAGCAGAGACATATCTACGGGCTGAAGTGTCTGGGCATCACGGGGTCCGCGGCGATGGGCGGATTGAGTCTGTTCAGGGAGATTACGGGCATTCAGGATGCACTGAACTTGTGGGAGAAGTTGAAGAAGGAGAAGAGGGATAAAGATGTACAGGATGATTCGGTGGTGCAGATGGAGGATGGCGAGGGTAACGTTATGCCCGAAAGGATCTACCTGGATCTGCAGAAACAGGGGATCTTGTAGGGTGGGTCTGCGGTCTCGAGGTTTTGTGGTAGACGGTGATATATTCAAATGCAGAATGTCCACAGTCCAGACCTGCTCGCTATTACAAGCACTAATTCATCAACACCAAACCCTCCACGCCAAAAGCTGCATAACTCATACAATTCATGTGACAGACCTTCAAAAGCAGCTGAGCTCAACTCTGCCGTCTTTAGCCCTCCACCTGGCCCTTTCCCTGCGCATCCGCAACCAGTGCAGCCTTGACCTTAGCCAGCAGCTCGCAACCTCTGGTGCCACACTGCGTAGCTTCTTCCATAGCATTCTCGAAAATCTCCACGGTTTCATCCAATTCCTGGTCCTCGTCGCCTTCCGCCGTCTTGAGAGCAGGCTTGTAAAACCCACACATCATCAATTTCGCTATACACGTGGTCGCGCACAGCTGGACCTCAGCGCTGTACCCGAATGCTTCGACAAAGGGCTTCAGGTCCAGGCCCTCGTCCTTGTTGTGCGTGACTGCGCAGTCGCAGAGGATCTTGAGACACTGCATCCTGAGCTCTTCGTGACCCCTCTTCATGCAGTACACGAACATTTCGTGGTTGTCGTGGGCCAGTTTGGGCGACAACAGGCATGCGAGGCCGAGGCACTCGAGGGCACGTTCGCGGAGGGGAATCTCTCGAGATTGGATGGCTGGTATGATGAGCGTGTTGAGCATGGTGTCGAGACTGACGTTGGTCGAAAAGTCGGATGTGATGTTCTGGAGCATGGTATGCGCTATGTTGAGACATTTGAGCTGTACTAACAGCGTCCTTAGCTGGTACTCTTCTTGCTCCTCGGGTGTCATTTTGGCTAGCTTCTTGTCGATTTTCGAGGGTTTTTGTCGGGCTGCTGCGTCGCTTCGGGCTGACAGTTCGGAGTGTGCTGAGACAAAAGATTCGTCGTCTGCTGGCGATTGTTCTCGATTGGTGCCGTTGTCTTCGTCTTCGTTGCCGCTAAGGGAATCGTGGACGTCTGCTATGGCTTCTTGCACGACGGAGATGAATTGTTTCTCGCCTGCCAGATCGGATGTGCACGTTAGGCGGAGTGTTTCGATGGCCAGCCTGGTGATCTCCTCGGGCAGGTCAGCCATTGAGAGCATTGACCCTAGCAGGCTATGCATTTTCCTCCGGCCGATCTCGTCGGTATAGTCGAGCGTGTGCGCGATATGGAGCAGCTGTTCTGCAATGAATTCTTGCTCAGCTACAGCCTCTTCCGCGACCTCTTCTTCTGAACTGCCTCGCAATTCTAAGGCTCCGTTCAATTCTCTCTGAAGGTGGAAGCCAAACCTTGTCACTTCTGGGAACTTTTGATCTTCTTCAGCTTTCCTCTGTGCGTCAGGGTTTCGCGAGCAGTAGTCGTAGAATGTTCTCGCCATAAATGCCGATTCGGCAGTGAGGTCGAGCCAGAAAGCGTCATCGAAAGACGCGAGGTCAAAGTAGTCTGGTCTTAATAGCCAGAACTCTTGCATAGCCTCTGGTCCAACACCGTCATCCTGCCCAGTGTTGAGAATGTCTATCCGCTCTAGCAGCTCGACTAGAGCAGCCGTGTCTGGCTCATATAATTCCGTCTTTCTCTTTTTGGGTAGGATTTCCTCTTGGCCAGCGTCCGTTTGCTGCAACGTCTTCGCAATCTGCTCAATCCATTTGGTGGCGAACATCCTTGCTGCTGCCTTCCTGACCCGCTCGTCTCGATCGCGTAAACCCCATCTTAGTAGCTTCTCTCGCATGCTCAAGCTCAAGTGCCTAAAATCACCCAAGTTTGGGATCAGCTTAGCATATAGCGACCTCCTCACACCAGGGTCTTTGTCTCGTGCGCGTTCCAGAAGATAGGGCAAGGTCTTTGGTTCGATGGGCAGATTCAGTAGCAATGCCCTTCGTACCTCGGCACTGGTGTCGTTCTGCAGGACATCCAGCAGCTTGTCAAGCAGTCCTGTTGACTCGGCCTCTTCGTCTTCGTCCAGCATTTCTTCGTCCTCGTCTCGCTCTTTTTCCGCAGCTTGAGCTTCCTCATCCATTTCGTTCTCTAGTAGTCTGCCAAGAGCGCAAACTGCTTCAAGGCGGATGGCAGGCACTTTGTCGCGTACTCTCTTCCCCAATTCATGGCGAATAGCTTGATACAGTTCGTCTTCGATTTCCTGGACGATGCCCATAAGTTGTGACACGATCTGTGTCGCCCTGTAACGGATGATTTTATCTTTGACGCTCATGTACGGCAAGAGCGCCACCATGATCTGGTTCGTAATATTTGTGCCATCTTCTTCTTCGCTTTCCTGTTCTTGAGATTGTGTTGCGGCGCAGTAAGTACAGAGAAACTTGACAATATTTATGCCAGCCTTCTCAGACTTCACAACCTCTAGACATCGTATTGCGCAAGCTTTGACTTGCTCTTCGAAACGCGAGCGATTGTCTTCGTTTTTGGCTTCGATCTTGCGTAGGCGCTTGGTTAGCGACTTGTGGTTGATACTAGATTCCTGAGCGTCGGTAAAAATGTCGGCAATGCGCTCGATTCCTGCCATCTTGCTGTCGCCGGCGTCTGAGCATGCGCGATACAGCACGTAAGGAGAACGTCGTGTCAGATCGCACCGTGAGGGTAAACATCTTGCTTCTTTGGGTTGGTGCAAACAGATGTCAACCAATCGGACACTATCTGTGCGTGATGACTAATCGTGCATACAGACCTCGATCGTAAACAAATAAGTTGTGCAATAATAGGTCGCCTAAATGACTGTTTTGCAAAGTGATTATATTCTGGCTTTAGACGGCCGTAACCACCTAAACAACCCTAATTCTGTACTGGCGACCCCCTAGAACCTATAGATGCTTCTGTCTTCGACTTACGATAAACGAATAATACTAGACCAACTATTCTACAACTTATTGTTGTTTACGATCGAAGCCTGCCTGTATAGTCATCTTTTACGACGCCTCGATTACTAATTACACCGCGTCACCTTGGCACAACTGTGTCCATGCATGCTCATGACAGCCTGATGTCACGATAGAGCATGCAACCTTCAATGATCGTTCAGCATCTTAATGCGCTTACGAATGACGATGCGCTGATCAACAAAACATCTGAAGCGCTGGTAGGAGCAACGCAGGCAGACTTATCGGACTCGGCTTGAGAATCGTCTCGCACCCGAAAGTTGTTGCAGAAACATGCTTCAGAACTCCAGTTCAGTGCTGCAGGTCCCGAATAAGATGTCTTCTTACTGCAGAAGAAGTGAGGTCCCAAGATAGCTACTTACCAATCTGCCAGGTGCTGCAGCTGGTAGGTCACCAATGACACCCAGAAGTTCGCTTAGGTACGTGCGCAGGACCTTGTCTTCCCAATTGGGCCACTAGACTAGTAGCAGAGCGTGGGTATACCCTGACACCCTCCAGCACACGTTGAGTAAGCACGGACAATGCTGCAGCTGGTTCAATCACGGAAGGAGCAACGCGGAAGGCCATAAAAGATGACCTCTACCCTACAGTGCTTCCAGACCATAACCCATCATAGTACATCACGTTTCTAGACATCTCCGAACAACCAACACAATCTCTAAATCGAGCAGAGAGAACGAACATCACCTGTACTGAGCATCATGGCAAGGCGACTCGTCACTGTATTTGGAGCCACTGGCAATCAAGGCGGGGCCGTGGTCAGCACACTGTTATCGAACTCTACGTTATCCCAGCAGTTCTCCATTAGGGCAATCACCCGCAACATCTCGTCACCAAAGGCGCTAGCTCTTGCGTCGAAAGGTGCGGACCTCAAATATGCGGACATGAATGACCCTCAAAGTCTGTTGGAGGCCGTGGAAGGCTCATACGCTGTATTTGCTGTAACCAATTACTGGGAATCTGCTTCGCGGGATGTTGAGGTATCCCAGGGTAAAGCAATTGCCAATGCTTGCGTCTCTGCTGGTGTAAAGCACCTGGTTTGGAGCGCTTTGCCTAATGTTACCGAGCTGACAGGTGGAGTGCTCAACAAGGTCGAGCACTTCGACGGCAAACACGACGTCGCCATGCACATTGAACATGTCAAGAAGTCTGGCTCTATGATCGCTACTTACTTCATGCCTGGTGTCTCCATGTCAAACTTCAGGACCATGACTCGTTCCGACCCACAGGTCAACGACGGAACACCTACAATCTCGCTTCCATGGGATGCTGAAAACACTCAGGTCGCTCTGTTTGATGCAGCGCAAGACACTGGTACCTTTGTGGGCGGCATTTTGGGCTATCCTGATCCCGCAGAACTGGACGGCCGGTTCATTCAAGCAGTCAGCGAGTGGGCAACACCGGCGAAGATTGTCGCTGAGATGTCAGAGGTCATTGGCCGCGAGGTCAAGTTCAACTCTTTGTCCGAAGAAGCCTCCCTAGAGGCGTTCGGGTTCATGCCACAAAGGCTAGCAGAAGAATTGGTCGAGAATATGGTCCTGATCCGAGACTTCTCTTATTACGGTAAAGGAACAGAGAAAAAGCAAGCTCAGAGTAACAGGGTGCTTGAACCACTCGGTTCGAAGACAGGAACGTTCAAAGAGTGGGTGAAGAAAGCTGGACCATGGGAATTTTGATAGGTCTACTCGCAGTGGTGTCAGAGAAAGCGGAACCTGATCTGTATGGCAGGATGGTTTAGCTTCGATCAGCATCTTCGGAAGAGTTATACGCTTATGTGCCAGCCTCCTAAGGCATCATGGCAGGACGAGTCAAGATCAAGACGTCTTATAGGATCCTTTGAGGGTAAGGGGGCAAAATTGCATTTCTGTCTTGGTTCAGAAACTGTAACGTGAAGCGGCCACCAGCACGCGTAGAGCGAGATGCATGTTGTGCTGTAAACGACCATGGACTGGTCCCCCAAATGCAGTGCTAATGCCCCTTTGGTCCCCTCACGTGACTGCTACTGTAATTTATTCGTTGCGATGTGCGCAGCCTCTTCTTAAAGTATTTACTACAAGCTTCGACAGTAGGTAGTTGAGCTCCTGGTTCATCCGAAACTGTAAGGTTCGAACCAAAGACGCTGCGGTTGGCAAGACAGTGTAAAAAGAGCCATGTACTCCGTCGCTCATTCGTTAAATAGGACTTACCTCCCCCATCTGTCATGACCGTCATGCGTACCTAGTTTCCTTCATCACAGAAAAGCTAGCTGATAGCCTCTATCATGGCTCGCACTCCTGCTAATCGTCCAGCGTTCGCATTGCCCAAGAATTGTACCATTATTAGAGGGAGTGAAAGTCAATTCTGGGATGTGAAATTCTATCCTTACCTTGTCGAACGAGACGACCCTGCTATTCTTGCTATCGTTGGTAGCTTTGTGGTCCACGTATGTCAATTGACGGACGAAGAGAACTCCCGTCTGCGGTTCGTTGCGACCTACAATAGGAATGAAGACCGACAAGACACGATCAACTCAATCAACTGCTGCAGTTGGTGCTACCTGGATCAAGACGATCCCCTCCTCGCTATTGCAGGGGAAAGCGGCCATGTTCAGGTCATCAAGCCACTGACCGGCGAGCTGTTGTTCACCCTGGTGGGCCACGGTGTTGGAACTGTCAATGATCTGGCAACGCATCCGTTGTACCCTTGGATTATTGCAAGCGCTTCCGTCGATGGCAGTATACGCATTTGGGACCTTCGCAGAGCCTCCAACAAGGCATTATCTACGTGTGTCGTCATATGTGGGCATAGTCTTGCCCACAAGGAGGGCCTTTTGAGCATTAGCTGGCACGACTGCGGTCGCTACCTGGTATCAGGAGGGTTCGACCACAAAATATGTGTATGGACGATTCCTGATCTCGATCCTCAATCCTCTTTCTGGTATGAAATCTCGAAAGAGGGCCGAAAGCGTAGCTCCGACGAAGTGCGCATCATTTACTATCCTCACTTCATCACCGCAGCCGTCCATGCTGAATACGTTGATTCAGTCATGTTCTGGGATGACTTGATTTTGTCAAAAGCGGCGAAAGAACACAAGATTGTCCTTTGGAGAATGACGGGTTTCGACTCTGCGCTGCCTCCTCCGCCAGCTTCCACAGCGCCGAAGTCCCAAGAGCATCTTGAATCTCGAAATGGATTTGTGCGAACAGCGAGAGCAGGCATCGACGATGACGTCTTTGGGGAAGAGAACGAAATAAGCACACTCAAGGCACCATTCAGCAGGCTACTCGAGTTCAAGAACGAGCACTCTACCTTGTTCTACATGCGATTCGGGCTCTTGCGACCAAATCGACTTTTCCCAGAACTACATACTGTTCTGTCGGCTGGAGACACATTTTCCAAATTGCGGCACTGGGACCTCGACCGGCTCATCTCAGGACAAGGCACCGATCACCAGGCGACGATTTCTACTGCAATGGCGCAGCATCACAAGGGTATCGCAAGACGGGTCAGTAAGGGTTCGTCGGCCTCCTCACGCGAGCCCTCAACCGCATTCAGTGTCTCTGAAGATCATCGCGAAGCGTCGACAGGAGCGACAAGCTTATCCTCAGACCAACTGCGACTTGAGCAAGGCCAACGCGGACGAAACCGTGAGAAGTACTCTTTGCACGATTTCGAGAAAGGTCTGCAGCATCATGCACAGAACGATGAAAGTAATAACTTCACCGAGTTCAGGATTCGAAGCGTGGCATGGAGTGTATGCGGTCACTGGTGTGTGGCAGTCGGCGAGGCCCCGGTGCATGGTCAAGGTGGCAGACTTCAGGGTGTGATCCAGGTAGTTGAGCGCTGACGTGCAATGGCGCCTCCATATCGATGAAAGAACAAGAACGGAACACTTCAAGTTTGTCGGGGTTCAAGAGATTCAAGGTTTCTTTTTCTGCGGAAGATCCTGTAATCTGAGCAGCCACGCGACATGATCACTGGGAAATTTGTTTGTGCCAATGAGCTTTGGAGCCCACTTGTGCCTGCATCACTCCGCATGAAACAATCACAACGGGCGAGCCAAACACGATGCAACGTGCGATGGTCCGCGGCAAGTGGGCGGCCAGCATAAAGCTTGGGTGCCACAGAGTCCCACTTCAAGCCTAGTTTGACCCAATTTGGGGTCTGAAGGCTAAAATGTCCCTCCCAGGATTGACCCACCCTAACCAACCACCAAATATCGCGCGCATCGCATTGATGCCCGCAATCCGTCTTCAGCAGATGATTTCCCGGTGAGCCTCGCCCGAGCAGTCGCGCTGCGTACTGTGAGTCACCATGGCGACAGATGTGACAACGACAGCAGCAGCGCAGCATCCCAGGGTTTCACGATACCTCTCTGTGAGAAGAGCCGCAGCACGCGAAGAGGAGGCGCCGCCCGTGCCGGAAATCCCCCAAAAGACAGTAGTCAGTCGAAGAGATAAGAGTCAGATCAGCAGGACGCCTTCCCGCTATCGAAGACCGGCAGCATCACAACACCACGATGTGCCTGTTCCACTAGAGAGCAACGTTGCGCTGCCGACAAGATCACCTGCAAGACAAGTAACAAGCGGACCACAACCAGTACATGAAGCAGTCATTGCAGCGGATGTTCTCGTGCCTCTTGCGCAAGCCGCGCAAGAGACTGTCAACATAGTGCGCCCTCCGCAGGTGGACAAAGAAGTGTCAAGAGGTGTAGATGCATTACACAACATCACCCGAAGCACAACACGGTATGGAAGCTTGACGACTTCTGTACAAAAGGAAGTCAGACCACTGGCGCCCAGAAGATCTCATGACCAAGCACGTGAAGAGGCGCGATTAATACTTGAAGGTGAATACGATCGGCTGCAGAAGTTGAAGCAGCAGCAGGAACGCGCACAACGAGAGTACAGAAGAAGAGCAGAAGCAAAACTTGCCGAGCAGAGATCTGAGCACGCCGAGATCGAAAGAGCAGCCGCTGCAGATGAGGCAAGGAGCAGAGAGCAGGCACGAGAACAGAACCCATCAAGGACAAGGAATTGGACCATAGGCAATAGAAGTAACCATACCTCCCCACCTCTGTCAGCGCTTCAATCGCCCCACCCATCGCAGTCTGCGGAAGAGACCTCAAGTTGTCAAGCACTGCAAGATGAACGCAGACAGCGGGCTTCAAACAGACGACACAAATCCCCAGTAGGGCCAACACCACAAGAAACCGAGCGCCCCACCTTGAAGCAACGCATACGCTGCCGTACGCGTTCTCGACCTAGAGAAGCACAATCCCCACCAGCATATGAACCCAGAGCTGGTGATGGACCACCGAAGACAGCAGTCAATGGACCCACCACACAAGCAGTTGATGCACCAGTTTCGGCTGTGAATGCAGGCGAGAGGAGAGTTGAGGTCAGATGCGACAAATCGAAGATCACTTTGCCTGTAACACCCTCGACCACTGTCAAAGACCTACTATATTCTGCTTCTATCACCATGTCACAGCCCATTAATCCTCGAACATCAGTACTAGTGGAGACATACTATCCACTTGGTCTCGAGCGTCCTCTCAGGCGGTATGAGCGCATCCGAGACGTAATGAACTCCTGGGACAGCGATACACAGAATTATCTAATGATCTTGCCTCAATCTGAGAGCGCTGCAGTCGGAATCGAACAGCGTGATGCACCTCAAGAACAGCCATCCCACATCACGGTGAATCTTTACCATAGCCAGAAGCCTGGTAAATGGGAAAAGCATTGGATGATACTCAGGGACGACGGCCAAGTCACAGCTTCGACCAAACAGAACGATGGCAACGCCGCGAATGCTTTCCACATGTCTGATTTCGATGTGTATATGCCGAGCAAGAAGCAGATGAAGAAGCTCAAGCCTCCAAAGAAAATTTGCTTCGCAATCAAGAGCCAACAGCGATCAATCATGTTCGAGAGTACCGAGAATTTTGTGCACTTCTTTGCGACCAATGACAAAAGAATAGCCGATCAGTGGTACCACGCAGTGCAGACGTGGAGGAGCTGGTATCTAACCAGTGTTCTGGGAGAAGGCACTGCGTCGAAGCCGATACCGGAGCCTACAACTACCGCATCACCTACAGATCCTGGCGTCCAGCCCCAGCTATCTACATCACAAACAAGAGATCCTATGCTACATCAGCTTGGCTCCTTCCAGCCGCGGCTGAACTTCAAGGTCGACGCTACTGCGTATGACAAAGAGGCGGTGCCACTGAAGTCGCCAGAAACAAAAGCGGCAGCTAGTCCAAAGCGTTCGTCCACCGTAGTCGGTCACACCCGGAATAGGTCGGCAATGGACGCTACAACGACTAGCCTCCAGCGCCACGTGTCCATGGCGCGGCCAACGACTTCCTCACAGACCAGGCATCATCGCAGAGAGTCTCGTAACATACCAATTGCATCAAGCAGCACAGACGCCGCCTTTACAGGGACAGGCCTCCTGGCGCGCGCTCTCAGTGTCAAAAAGCCACAAGCAGGAGATAGTGTAGCACAGTTCGGAAACCCAGACAGTGCATTCACGGGCACGGGTCTTCTAGCACGCAAGATGAGCACGAGAGATTTCGCCAACGACAATTCCAGCCCTGTCATCATGGAGAACACAAACGACGCATTTACAGGTGTTGGCTTGCTGTCAGCGCAACGGAAAATGAGCACGAAGAATCTCGCACGCGAAAACTTGAATCTCGGCATCATCGAGGACACAGACGAAGCCTTCACCGGCGCCGGCTTGCTATCAGTACAAAGGACTCTGACGAAGAAGAAGAGTACCGCGAGTGCGAGGCCTGGCCAGCCATTGGTACACTTGACCATGAACAGCGAGTACTCTGACGGCAGTCTGTTGAGACGCGTCGAAGGCTGGGAGATGGCGACGGGACAGAACTTGCCATGTGTTGATCGGTCGAAAGGAGTTGAAGTCATTTCGCGGACTGGAGAGCTGTAAGCCAGGAATCTTGGCATACATACAGGGAGAACCTCGAACCATTCTCTACTAGTGCCGCAAGCACCCCTGCCGAAGAAAGACAACAAGCATTTATTTCCGCAAACCCCTGCATGCACTAGCGTGCAGCTGCCTAATTCACGCACGCCCCCCTGCATCCGAGTCTTTCTTCTTGACGACCACGGTCGCAAGCAAGCAAGCTAGCAACCTACAAGCCGGTCAGCCTCACAAGCTCAGCGCAGCCTGGACACGTCGTGATCATCCATCCACATGGATGTAGTCGCGTGCCTAGTTCTGTGCTTTCGGGAAATGTGCCCTTGTGCAGCGAAACCTCCCAATCCAGCAGACTACCGCATCCTTTTCGAGTCTTCGCGAAGATGGAGAGCCTTGTATCGTGCCCAATGGTTTCCAGAGAGACTAAGTATCTCTATGCTGTGTGAGGAAGGCAGGGAATCATGGAGGCTAGAGCTTAATTTAGAAGTGGACGGTGCTAGCAACGGAGATCAAAGAAGATCTTTCTGCTAACACGGTAGTAGGTAGTCAAGGTATGATTTTACTTTCAAGGCAACCAATTAACAAGATGTCTAATACAAGCTGGTCACCAACAGCCAATGCTGATTTATACCCATACCTTTACCACAATCTTCATCAAGGTGATATAGTACGCCGTGCAAACTTGACACCAGTATGTATGACCTCGCTTTCCCTTTTCCAAACAAATCAAACTTTTCTGAACCACTGGCACTACCTTTCTTGAACGTTTTACAAGAGAGTAGCACCAAACATGCTGGATACAACAAGCACAGCAGCGCAAACCAGAGGTGCAAAGGAGAACTCGGATGGTCGGAGAACGCCAGCAGCATTGGTGCCAGAAGTGCTAGAAGAGCCAGATGAGCCCGTGTTGGTGGCTTGGCCACTACCAGCGGTCGCAGTTCCCGTGGAGGCGCCACCAGCATTTTGAGAGCCCGCACCGCTAAGACCTGGGCCGGTACCGGCACCATTATCCATGTAGACTTTGGCACCATCAGGGATTGCTGGCAGAGCGTCGCTCTTCACCAGCCAGTTGGGCGAGCTGTAAGCCGGGCAACCAGAGGCACCACCAGTGGAATTATAGCCGCCATCCCCGGTAGGGTTAGCAGTGGCGGCAAGTTCACTCTTCAGGGCATCGAAGTCTGCCAGAGTAGAAACATCGCCTCCACTGCTGATCTCAACAAGGCCGTAATTCGATGGTTCTTCGGAGTACTCGTAGACAAGGCCACCTGAGTAGACGCTAGTCATATTGTCACTATACAACGAGGCAACCTCGGTGAATTCTCGGGTGTTGGTGTTGCAGCCATATTCAGATAAGAAGAGGGGAAGTCCATATCCAGTAAAGTTCTTGACCTTCTGATCCCATTCAGACTGGACGTAGGTGCTGGGGTCGCACCACGAGTAGTCGTTGAAAGCGAAGAAGTCGGAGCGTTCATCGTCCGTACCGCAGTTCATGTATTCAGCCATTTCCAGGCGGTTCTCAGACACATCGGCAGCGGAGTAACCAACAGGGATCGTTCGGTAACCTCTGTTTCGGATGTACTGTCGAAGGTCTCGAGTGACAGCCTTGACATAGGGAGCGGCAGCAGACGTTGGTCCGTCGTTGATGACTTCATTACCAGAGAAGAAGGCCAACGTGTTGGTGTAACCTTGGAACTTGTCGACGGTGGCAAAGATGCTTTGGAGGTAGTCGGCATTATACGACGGGTTGGGGTCTGCCCTGTTGAGGGAATATAATGGAGTGTTGACGTCCAAAATCAGGTAGATGCCAGCAGCTGCCAATGCGTTCATGCATTCATCGTGATCAGCTGTGTTGTCGACGGTGTAGACTCGGATGGCGTTGAGGCCGAGCTGCGTGAAGTACTCGATATCTCTCTTACAGCTAGTTGCGTCCGCAATAGGGTCTGCAACGTCGGATGAACCACCGGGTTGGTAGTCGACACCTCGAATGTAGAAGCGGTCATCGCCAGCAAAGAAGGCTATTGCGGATTAGTTTTGCTATCGCTGAAGAAGTGCTCTAGTCTTACCATTGCCCTTCACCGTAATTGCAGGAAGGCTGCTCGCCCGTGGCTTCAACGCCGACCCGGCAGCCAGAGCTGCGAGTGATAGAACGGCAGCGGTAGTCTTCATGATTGTATTATTGTTTGCTAGACGAGAAAGAACAGATAGAATCTTGTCCAACGAGTGAATGGTGGAGAATTGGATTTCAGTCGAGCGAAGGGATGGGGCGTTGAAGAGTTGATTACAAAAGTAATAGTGACGAGTCTGTTTGTGCAAATGAAAAGAAGAGTGACTGAAAAGAGAGGCAGTCACAGTGTTGTTTAATCCCAACAGAAGTTACCTGGTGGTTAGTATGCAGAAGAAGTGGCAGCGAAAGATGAGGAAGCAGGTGCAGCAGGAGGCAGGTGCAGATGCTGCACAAATACCAAAAGTTTCCCAGACACCGGGCTGCATGTCCTTGAGAAGGGGACCGCAGCCAGCCAGAGTCACTTCCAGCCCAGTCGGTGGAGCTGCTGGAGCACCATCAAAAGCCCAGGCATGCCCAGTAGGCTCACTCCGTCCTTGTGTTACTACTCCACTCCAATTGCCGCCCTGATCGTGATTTGCAGTGTCTCTGGTACCTGCGCGAGTGTGAGGACGCGCAAGCACAATCCACCTGCAACAAAATTCGTGCTTACTTTGAACATGCAGTTGGTTGGTATGGACTGTCCTGGAATTGTGCTCCTGCGGTATCTATGATGCGATCACACCCTCCGGACTGTGTCCGTGACATCCTCCTGCTTCAATCTCTCACCATATGTAGTGGAGATCAGATCGTGGATCACGATAACGCCAATCGGCCAGCCAATCTTTTTAGCGTCTCGCCATCAAGCACTGCCACGCTCTACCAGTCCTGCATTAGGAAAAGCTTGGCCTCTCTTCGAAGTCTTGCTGGTTTTTAACCCTGAATAACACGTACGGTGTCTGGAACGCTTGCTCCCGAACCCACATCCCCCTTTCACATCTGGGAATTTTTCCTCCGCAGCTCCTTTAGTGGTTTCAAGATCACGAAGCTGAGATGTCTGTCGTTACAGACAGTCTGCTTGCCTGACGGTGATTGGCATTGGCGGTGTCGTGATCAGACCAGCTGATCAATGTCTCATTACATTGTGGTCTGAGACCACGCCAAGAACATTCTTCTCGAAGATCACGCCGTGATTGTTGCTCGATGCCAATCTCCTCTAGGTGAAGGACGGCACTACAGAAACCACTTTCCATTCCATGGCAACCACAAGGACTCAGCACGAATTTCACGAAGCGCAGGCTACGTCTGGGTGACTATTGGTCATATCACGTGTTCGCCAGCAGATCTTTCGCACATGGCAGAGGTCATCGTGTCTGAGCTCACAGACAACACGAAAGAGATTAACTCCGCTACATAGTACGCTCGTGAATTGTGAGACTACTAGGTAGTGATGGTTTAGATATGCTCGTTTTGCATGAACTATATGCGCAGGGTTGGAAAGCTGTCCAATACCGCCAACGGAACCCGCTATGGGAAGCACAAGGTTGTGCAAGCTGACCAAGAGCACGACTGGCAGTGTAGCTGAGTTATGGACGACACTATGGAGCGTCCGAGAACAGCTGTCCCCGTGTTCTGCTCTCCGCATGGTCCATCCTCGCAATCATGACCCAATATTGATTTTCCTTCCGGCGGAGTGGACAAGACAAATCTTCTTGTGGGCATTCCTGATGTGTCTTAGCATTCAACGTCGAACCCTTTATCTTTTGCTTGTCCTGACTACAGCACGAGCTCTCGGAAATGCTAGTGGCATTCGTGCTGTCACTTGGGATAGTAATGTGGTGGTCTCAACGAGTCTGATTGACTTCAAGTATAGTGCTGTCCACAGTTCTGCCTAACTTCCACAGTGGGGACACCGCAACTGCTTGTCGGTCCTTGTTGTCATATTCCGAGGCCTGTAGTAGAGTTCATGCCATTCTCTGCTACTGCATCCAGATCTGCGTTGATCACGGCTCTCCGGCATAAGGGTGGAGCTTGAGAACTTTCCCCGCTGGAGAGGCCTGTAGGCTTGGGCAGTTTCAAACCCGTCTGGCTTTACGATAACCGGCAAGCGCCCCATGTGCAGCTCCTCGACCTTCAGACACGACCAGAAGATACCTGCTGCCATGGCTGCAGAATTCATAAGACGAATAGGTTCTCCTGAGTGTTGTGGTGCCATGAGAGCGAAAGACCAGCTGCGACGACAGTACGGTTAGCTGCCAGATCCTCTTCCTTGAGGTCCCTCGTGGGGTTAAGATCGATGGCGGAAAGACGATGGAACCGTACAACTCTCTGGTGAGCCTGCAAGGTCTGGTGACCCTCACGAGCTTATTTGGCGTGCTGGGGGCTCATACCTCCTGGATGTAAGCAGCAGGCACTATTCTCTTCTCACCGTTCTTTTCAACATCAGCCCAGCCATCGCCACTGCCCATTGAGATAAGCACGAACTTCTCGCCCTCTTCCATGTCAAACTCGGCATCTGATTGAGCTGTGTATGGATATAGAGCTTCGGCGTATTTCATCTTCTTGGCTCCCCGACGAGGTGCCACTGCAGGGCCTTGTTTTTTGGTAGTGCCAATCGTAGATGCTAGTGATGCGGATGAATTTGAGTATGTGGAAGACGTGCGGTCGTGCATCGGCCGTCGTGCGGGAGCAGGTGTCGATGAAATCTCCTCAAAATATGCTGTAGGTACTAGGCCTTCCTGGCCCAAGCCTACTTTAACCTTTGTCCAGCCACCGTCTGTAGTAGTTAGCAGCCGGTAATTGCGTTAGAGGCCTGGGTACTTACCGTCGGGTTCAACAATCTCAAATTCCTTGCCTTCCGCGATGCTTACTTCTCCGTCACCCCTTGCGTCGTAGGCATACAGCATTCGACCTCGTTTCTTGCTTGCACCTGGGGACGACAGATCGTCGTTGGAAGCGCCGACATAAGATGTCGGCGGAGGAGCGACCATGCGGTTGCGACGAGGTGCGCTAGTGGTAGAAGGAGAGCTTGGTGGGGACGACGCATTATCATTTGCAGCAACGTCCGATGTAGATCTTCCTATAGCAGATACTGACCGGTTGGCAGTTGTAGCATACCCGGAGCTCAGACTGTTCATGGTATCCTGCCTGGTCAGCGCTGGCGCGGCTGTACCATTGGAGGTTGAGGCGGGGGTTTCGGCCGCTTGTGCAGCAGCTGCTTGTCTCTCAACCTTCAGCTTCTTTTTCTCTTCTTTCGTCTGTTCGCCCGGACATTCGGGAGGAACCTTCATCTGGCACTTGCTGTGACAGGTGAAGCCACAGTCGACGCAGAGGAAGCCTTTAGCACTAAGACCCCATATCCTGTCACCACACAAATCGCAGTTGGTGGGGATTTTAAAGGTCTCTGACTTGAAGACGTGACTTTGGCCTCTCAAGCTTAGGTCGCCAACGACTGCGGTGATGGTAGAGGTTTCGACTTCGGCGGTCATTCTCTGTCTTTCAACAGCATGGAGTGCCTCTTGGACGGCAAATTGGGAGCGAACACAATCGACTTCATCGCGCTTGTCCTTACCGGCGCGGATGTTCTCTCGTGCACGCTTGACATTGTCAAGCTCTCTCCTCTTCTGCTGTGCCTGGGCTTTGGACTCGTTGATGAGCGGCTTGCTCTTGGTGAGGATATTTCTGAGGAAGATTCTAGCTGTGTCATCGGTGGCCATGGCATCAGTATCCAGCCAGACGGGCGAAGGCTCGAAGACGAAGTCGGCCGGGTCCTGCCATTGAACAGCATTGTGGCGTATGAACATGGTGCTATCCAGCTTGGGATCGTTTCGTGGAATCTCGGCCGACAAGTGCTTCATGTGGTCCGTGCTCTTGATGAGAGAGCTGGTCTCGATGGCGGATGCCTGTGTCCAGATGGCGTTCAGCTTGATCACCCTTGTCTCGTTCAGATCCTGCAGAGAGTCGAGCAGATCTGGCACGTATTCATGGTAGTAGCATTCCTTCAGCTTGTTGGTCACATTGATGCCGATCAGATAAGTGTTCTTCGCGTTGTTCATCTCAATGACGTGCTGGTTGTAAGCCTGCGCAGCCTTGGACCTACCGTGATCGAAGGCAGACTCCTGCTTCTTGCGACGGCTTTCGACCTCGGCGCAGGCAGAATCATATTTGGTCTTCATCCTCTTGAGATCGCCATAGGAGGAGTCTCGCTCTTTGACCAACTTGTTCTGATATTCTGCATGACTGTTGCGCAGCTCTTCCAACCTCTTCTGGTTGTAGTTCAGAGGAGTAGCGACCTGGCTGATCAGGTCCTGAGCGAGCTTGCTATGCTCGGCAGCACGAGCTTCGAGGGTGGTGAGCTGGGTGGTCCAAGTGGTCAACGAGGCCGACTCGAGCGAACCGGGGGTCAAGGCAGGCGTGTCGCCCACGCTCAAGTTGCTCGATCGCTTCGACTTCTTGTCGTAGTATTTCTTGGCCAACGCCGAGAGTTTCTCGCTGTACTCTTTCTCGATGGTGCTTCGTTCGCGGTAGAACTGCTCGATCTCAGCCAGCCAGGCCACGCCATGATTCACCCAAGTGTCGACGGGCTTGTAGGCATCCTTGAGTTCCGCCCCGAAACTCACGCTTGCAACCTGTGTCATTGTAAGATACGTCTACTACTGCTTCTAGTCATAAGAGCGGTCCCACGAAGGCTCACTAGGCAGGTTTAGAGGGAGGCTGTCGCGACAGGGGTGTTGTGTTACTCGATGCTTCATATCACGCCGTGGGGCATTTTCGAGTCTTGCCGCACTCTCGACGACTTGTGTAGCCAAGTAAATACGGAAAGCATTGCAAGAATTGAGTTACGCATGGAGGGACCCGGGTGTGGTGAACCTAGTCCGTCTCGGCTTCATGCAGGCTGGTTTGTGGTGGGGTTGCCATGTGCGCCTTCCGGGGAAGGAGGGCAGAGGGAAAGCGGTGCCAAAATAATTATTGCACGGGCTGTACAGCGTAGTAGCACAACCACCGACATTATCAGCGACTACATTCCTCTTCCCACATCCCAAACTCATAGACGGCAACATGTCCTCAGACGCGCCTGCAGAGCCTTCATTGGCCGATCGAATCACCAAGGACGAGCCTGAGCCCAAGCAGTCATGGGCTGATGAAGTCAACTCGCCGGTCACTGAACAGCCTCCTCCTCCTCCTCCTCCTCCTCCTCCTCCCTCTGAACCAGCAGCCGACATGCCGCAGTCTGATGGCGCCGCGGGTGCCTTTGGCGGCTCGCAGCTTCAAGAGCCAGATTACCAGGTCCAGGTCAAGCTGGCCGACATGCAGGCAGACCCAAACAACCCATTGTATTCAGCCAAATCCTTCGAAGAGCTGAACCTGAAGCCAGAAGTGCTGAAGGGTGTCACAGGCATGAACTTCAGAAAGCCATCAAAAGTACAAGAGAGGACGCTTCCGCTACTGTTGATGAACCCGCCCAAGAATCTCATCGGTCAATCCCAATCAGGCACAGGAAAGACGGCAGCTTTCGTCCTCAACATCCTGAGTAGAGTCGATATAAGCACTCCCGAAATGCAGAAGTCGCCTCAAGCTCTTGTCCTGGCTCCCAGTAGAGAGCTAGCCCGCCAAATATGTGGTGTGGTTAGACTTATGGGCCACTACATGGAAGGTCTGCTGGTTGACGCTGCCGTGCCTGTCGAGGCTGCTCAGCGTTCAAGAAAGATAGAAGCCTCGGTCGTCGTCGGTACACCAGGCACGGTCCAAGATCTCATCAAGCGGAGGTCCATGAACGTTTCGAAGATGCGCATCATGGTACTTGACGAAGCCGACAACATGCTAGATCAGCAAGGAATGGGCGATCAATGTAGCAGAGTCAAAGCGTATGTCATCCTCGCCACAATCTTGCATAAGCCATACTAACATGAAACAGCATGCTGCCGAAAAATATCCAGGTCGTCCTTTTCTCGGCCACCTTTCCAGAGAACGTTGTCACGTATGCACACAATTTCGCTCCACAAGCCAACGAGATGACTCTACGACACGAGGACTTGACCGTTGAAGGAATCAAGCAAATATATCTCGACTGCGACAATGACGAGGCCAAATACGATACCCTCGTCAAGTTCTACGGAATGCTTACCATTGGTTCCTCCATCATCTTTGTCAAGGTATGTGCACCGGCGAATGCATCCTTGGAGCATCTACTGACCGTCTCTGCAGAAGAAGGACACCGCCGCAAAGCTCGAGCAGAGAATGACAGCCGAAGGCCACAAAGTCGTCGCACTTACCTCCGCTTACGAGGGCTCTCAACGAGACGTGGTCATTGACGCCTTCCGTCTCGGTCACGCCAAAGTCCTCATCTCAACCAATGTGCTGGCTCGGGGTATCGATGTCTCCTCGGTTTCCATGGTCGTGAATTATGATGTTCCAGACACGCAGACCGGCCCTCGAGGTCCTGCCGTCGCCGATCCACAAACCTACCTGCACCGTATCGGTCGGACAGGTCGATTCGGTCGTGTTGGCGTTGCCGTCTCCTTTGTTAGTTCCAAAGCAGATTGGGAGAAGCTAATGGAGATCTCTTCATACTTTCAAACCGAGATTACTCGACTCGATACAAGCGATTGGGATGAGCTTGAAGAACAAGTGACCAAGATCATCAAGAGTTCGCGTGCAGGGACCAACTTCCAAGGCAACGCTAGTGGACGTGCTGCTTGAGCCGTGTGTGCTCCGAGGAAAGAACAGGGATGAAAGGGACTGAAACGAACATGAGAGCCAAGGCCTGGCACGACACACGCCGACGCCACAGCCACATCGGCGTTCAAGCTTGGGGCTGTAATAGAAGAAACGAATGACATGATCTCAAACAGAAATTGATACCCAAATGTGCCTCGTCAACAGGCAGCACAAAAGTTGAGCGAATGGAAATGGCCAAATGGCGAGAACTTTTCAAGGTCGGCCTCACGGAAGAGACGACCCATCACCAATCACACGCACCAGCCAATAGCTTCGCTATCGCTTCCAGACCCTGCTTGTCCTCTTCATCAAAGCCATCCACCTCTGCACAGTCCACATCTATCACGCCCACACACTAAAGAAACAGATCAGCACCCGCCCCCCATGCACACTACTACACACCGAAGCATTCCACTCACCTTCCCACCCACAACAATCGGCACCACAATCTCGCTCCGGCTCTCCGAATCACACGCAATATGCCCCGGAAACTCCTCCACATCGCGCACCAGCACCGTCTCCCCTCGCTCCGCCGCAGCACCACACACGCCCTTCCCCACACGAATCACCTGACACGCCACCTTGCCCATGAAGGGGCCAAGCAACAACTCGCCACGGTCCGACGGCGAAGCAACGTAGAACCCAGCCCAATTCACGCGCGCCGATGGCGCCGGCAGACTCTGGTACAAATGCCAGAGTAGGGACGCCGTGTTCGCGGCGTTGCTAGGCCAGAACCGGGTGTCGGCGACGAGCGACCGCAGGCCATCCAGGACCTGCGCGTACGCTGCGCTCTTCGAGGTCGAGGGCGCGAAATTCGCGGCGTCGGCGTGGGGCTATGCGCGTTGAGTCATTAGGCTGTTCTGATGGTGCGCGTACCGTACGTAGTAGGGAAAGCGCAGGATAGGATCTAATTTACCATCTTCGCAGTAGGTGCAACTAGCTATCTAGTCAAGAGTGTACGTGTATACACGCACGTATCAGTGCGACTGCGAAGCCGCTTTTCTTGCTGGAGACAGTTCCTCCTCTTCACCTCTTCGAGCGTGCTGTGGACGAATTCTGGCCATGACCGATGCATCAAGCGGGTGGGGTGGAGTCCGCTGTTGTTTCAACTAATGCTCGCTCA
The DNA here is from genome assembly GCA_002319055.1 of Knufia petricola. Classification (NCBI taxonomy): domain Eukaryota; kingdom Fungi; phylum Ascomycota; class Eurotiomycetes; order Chaetothyriales; family Trichomeriaceae; genus Knufia; species Knufia petricola. Next base: position 99,224 of record NMUC01000031.1, on the reverse strand, counting down.
CGTGACTTTGTCGGCCCCTTGTAGGTTTCTTGCAAGCTCATGATGAAACAACACCCTGGATGATTGTTGGGGGATGCTTGGTCTGGGTTAAAAGGTCTGGTATAAAGACACGGCGCAAGCAAGAGGAGAGCGTTACTCTGGAGTTGGATGAAGCCTGCTGAGTTTTGCGTGATCGGTGGTGCAGCGGAGCACGTACATCATAAAGATTCTGTTCAGACGCGGTCGAAGCCACGGACCACGCTCACAGGCAACATACCAGCTACATCCAAAGTGAAGAGATGGTGAGAAATCAAGTGTGTGAACGTAGGGGGTTCACATCACATCATCATGAGATCTATAGATGTCCTTTCCCCATCTTAATGCCTAGTAACCATAGCATTACTCACGAAAGAGTTCCTGCTTCATATCTACTCAAACGGTTCCTGCCATGTGAGCATCTCATGTCCACCACCTTCGCCAAGAAATATGGAGAATCCGCATATATGTTATGTATGCTTTTTGAACGAATGTGGTAGGAAGACGTCGATTCCGCCAAACCAAATAGAAAAGAAATTAAGAAATGGTCGCGTTGCAAGCGAGTTGAGATCGTAGAGCCGGGTCGAACAACATGCAGCATGTATCGCTTGGCCCGTCCCATAATCCGAAGATGTACCGTAAGATGTGCTTCCAAAAATTCCAGCGCCAGTTCGTGAAAAGTCGTAAAGTAATGTGCCTCGCCTAGAATGTCCAAACCAAGATTATCGGGAGGACGTCGTGGGGCGGTCCCCAGCCTCCTTCTTTCGCCAAAAATGCATCAATCTGTTTATGCGGTTGTCTTTCTTCTTTGTTCTATCTTCCCCTTCTGCCGACACTGTATCGAGCTTAACTTTGCTCCCATAGGCCGAGCCGGGTATGAGTCGAGTAAAACTGGCAAGACTAGATCGCTTCCAACCCTCATTCGGCCTCGGACTACCCGGAACAAACATCGAATTTGATCGCTTCTCTAGCGATGGTCGTACATTGCCGTTTAATGATCCTCGCGGTATGACAGCGCTGGAGATGCTGTCGCTAAGGGAAGGAAGGTCATCCGTAGACGGCCGGATCGTGTCAACGTTGAGCTCGCCAAGACGTCGTGGTCTGGATTGGATGTCGAACGAGAGGTGATCTGCATCAGGCGAAGATATGAGCGAGGCAGATGTTGCTCGACCTTCTGTCGACGAAGCATAGTGCAACTGTGGATCTGGATATGCAAAGGCCATAGGTGACGTTGACGGTCTCTTAGGAAGCCCGTCGAGTCCGACTGCAGGTGCTTCGAGGGTTGATTTGGAGGATTTGACGTCTTCTGCGCCGCCCTCGTTGTCTGAATCCAGTATGATCACGCCGTCAACATGGCTGGACAGGTTAGTTAAGCCGAGACCGTTTTCCTGTTCGACTTCTGCCCTCTGAGGCTGTCCAGAAACAGGTTCTTCCACAAGGACGTGCTTAGCCTCTTCCTCATGTGCCAGGAAATTGTCCTCTTCCTCTTCGTCGAACACTTCCTCACTGAGAGAAGGGTTGCTAGCCTGATGCCGCATGCTGAACAGGGCTGATCGATTGACAGGCGATAGTGCAGGTGCACTTTCAGTCCTGCGATGGCTGACTCCAAAAGCATCAACGACGCCTCTTCGCTCACTGCTATGAAGCTTAGCAATTCTCGCAGTAGTCTTCCTTGCAGGGTCATCAGAGAGCCCTCCATCTTCGTCGGCTTGCTCAAGGACAGCATCAAGGTCGATCACGGGGCCGGGTGTTTCGACTGGCACGTGACGTGCAGCGGGTGTTGGGACCCTTTCCTCAGGCGAAGGTTGCTTGCGAGCGCTGACCGGAGAGACCTCCCGTAGCACCACAGTATCATCTGTGTCGAATATCTCATCAACCTTGTCACCCTCCCCTCTTAGTGCTGGAGGCGGTGTAGGCGAATGCACCGATTTCTTGGTAGGCCGGTATTTCGTCTTCTTGGAGAAGATGCCTGCCGTCCAGGTATGGTATTTCTGCCGCTTCTTGATTGTAGGTCTTTCAGGTGCGGTCTTGGGCCGTTCTGAAGGTGCTTCTATAGGTTGGGGAGTCATGGGCTTGTCTTCCTCGAAAGGATTAGCCTCTTCCGCCCTGGGCGTAGGCGTTGGAGACGGGTCGTTTCCGTGTGTTGACCAGAAGTGCTGCTTCTTCTTCAGAGGTGGACTGCCACTCGATGAGACTATGGGCGAGTCGGATGCTGACAATGGCCTTTTAGGCATGGTTAGGAGGTCGTGGTCGTCCTTCGTGGCACTGCCAGAAAGGAATAAACACGCATCGGCAGTATTCGGTCTGCGACCAGGCGCAGCATGGGAGGGTGTGGGCGAATCGTGTTCCGGAAGCTCAAAGGGGCTTGCCTGCAGAGGAGTGCCGAGACTGGCTATAGAAGTAATGCTGTTGGGCCTGGAATGACCACGAACGGTTGAGCTGCTTCTTTCTGTTTCCGACGATATCATCGAGAGAGGCCTTGGAATGACATCCACTCTGTCGGAGAAATCAACGGTGCGAGGCTTGTAACTTGAAGCACTTTCCCTTCTTCTCGGAGAGCCTGGTGGTGACCTTGAGGTGGAGGGTGTCTGCCTGTGCGCCGGACTGGCCCTGGTGAATGAAAAGCCATTATCTTGTGGAGTTGAAGGACTCGGGGGAGCGCGAGCTTTGGCTAGAGCGTGCTGCTTGATGAGGTCTGAAGTGTCGATGTCTGACATGGAGATTGCTTGTGACCTGCGGTGTAGATGCTGAGGCTTGTATCCGGAACCAGTTACCGGTGGCCCGGATGGCTTGGGCTCATGCTTCACGGGACTCATATCAAGTAGTTGTGCACCTTGCGCCTTCCCTCCGACAAACTCGCTATCAGCTCTCTTATGAACATTGCCCTTGGGGGGTTCGCTATCATGTTCCAGTTTCGTAGGACTTGAGGGACCCCGGGCGACGGCTGGCTTAAACGTGAAAGCCGACAAAGGAGCTGGTGCAGCCGATTTGGCGCGTTGCTGGTTGAGAGCCATCTCTTCTAGTATAGGATGAGTAGGACTCGGTGTACGTTGGACGGGAATTTCGGCGCCTGGGTTGAATGTGAAATCTGGAAGAGGGGCAGGCTTCGAGGGACGCCGTACATGGTCAGTTGCTGTGTTGGAGTGGTCCTCCTCTTTGTCGTTGCTTGTCGCGTCCATGGCGTGTGAAGCTGTGCTCGTGTTGAAAGAGAAGGCAGGTAATGGTGCAGCGGCGGTGGGATGTCGAGAATGCCTGCGAGCATGCCGAGAAGGGCCACTAGTCGGTAGCGATTCGCAAGCCGGGCTTAAAGACAGAGAAGCCATGTTGGCTCTTGGACTGAATGTCTAGGGCCTCGACCACACCGTGTCGTTATGGTCTGGTTCAGCGTTTCCGCAACATGGGGGAGAGACCCGACATGCGATGAAATTGATGTTGTCTCGAAAACAAAATGCCACCCAGTAAAGGAGTAGGGGAGCTCGCAGACTTGGACCGAGCTCTGTGGTTGTGCAGCAATCGCGTACGTGGTGTTGTGGGCTTCGGCCGGCTCGCTTGTCGATGTACTTGTGTGTTGTGTTTGTGGTTGAAGGAGTGGACGGCTACCTGGAAGATGAGACCTGCTTGAGATCACTCTTCGACAGAAGCCAGACTGATGTCAGCGGGTGCAGGAAATGCGGAAACGTTCGAGGTTGTAAGAACAGCGTTGAAGGTGGTCGAGGTTCGAGGTATTGCGTGTACAGAGTCGAGGTTATGAGCGGATGCAGGAACGCAGAGTGCACGTTGCGGCCAAAGAGCACAACCACGCACGCCAAACGCTAGAATTCCCAGGCCCGACAGGTACCACTGCCAAGTCAGAAGCAGGCCAAGCTACTTCCAGTTGGCTCGCTGGAGTTCGTAGGCCACAGGGCACCCAAAACGTGCTAGGATCTTGCCCAGTAACTGTCTCCCTCCAGGCACTCGTCCACTAAGCTCCGCTAAAGACCCACTTCCAGCTGCAAGCTAATTCCGATAGTGGGTGCTCGAACCAAGCTGGCGACGTTTTCTCGGTGGGCTCAGCACGCTAAGAGATGTCTGCAAGATGCAGCGTACCAGGTGACCTCGAGTGTCTACGAATGCAGCTAGCAGATCCAATGTTGCATAAACACGAAAACGATGCAGCGGGACAGCATTTACATGTGTAAGGTGTTCTCAACGTAATGCAACAGAGATCGCGTCGACCAGAATCCGTCTCTTGCATGCTACCCCCTGGATGCTTCGGCAGCACGTCCCAGCAGGTGATCTGGTACCCGGAGCCTGCAAAGGATAATTTGAAGATTCTTCCGCCTATCGACGACAGAGATTGCGAATTTCTCTCTCGTCGGCATGCCGTCACCATCAAGACAGTCGTCATGACCTGCCAGGTTACCAGCCTGATGCTTGAAACGGTATACCTAGGCATTCTACTTGGTGCGCCTTTCGTGTCTTACTCACTTCGTGCGTCTACAAGTACCGTGTCTGCAGCATGATGCAGGGGGGCCATACGAGGTCTCAGGGCGGCGTCGGCGCTTGCCCAGCCTGCATGCATGTCAACTCCAATTCAGTAGCGCAGCCTGGTTCCCATGCTGCAAGATCTTCTTTGCCATTCCCAAATGAGTATGGCATCAGATGCAGGTGTTCCTTCGATCGGGCGTTTATGCTTACGAGCAAACCTTCTGCTGCTGTCAAAGTCTGCCGTCTGCCAATTTGTGGCGTTCTCCCCGCCATATGCTTTGGCTTTTGAGAGTATCGTTCACCTCATGTACAATAATGGAGTGTCACCATCAGGCAAGACGTCGAGATTATCGGCCACTATTTTCAGCTACCGAGCACGTAATATACACCGCCTTCGAGGTCCATCTCCTAGACGACATGCTCAAACTCTTAGCCACCAGCTCAGCCATGTGCCGCTAGAGCGACGACTTCATCGGCCAAGATTCGCTAGCCAGGCACAAATTAAATGTTACGTGGAGAGTCGAACTGCGCCAGGCGATGCTAACCACACAGTTCGTGGGCTCGCTTTCGATACGGACCAGTGGTGCACGGCGCGACGAAAGCCAGAAGTACGCCGCTTCACTCATGAATCTCGCCTAATCGGAAAGTGCTGCAGCTTATCTCCCGTCCAATTAAATAATTCCCGTGGTTCCTTGTACAACGTGTTCTTTCCGAAGGACTTGTATCCGAACAAAACCTACCTTGTACATGAGTTGCTTGCCTGTGGTAGGGTGCAACCTAAGCATAATCAACCGGGACACACTTTCTATATGTATGAATGATATGCTGTTCTTCAACAATATACCTTCTTTGCTGATACCGTATCGTAGCACTAACACTGGCTGTCACAAGCTGTACGTCACGAATACATACGCCTTGACTCTAAGACCTGTCAAGCGGACATATTATGTCAAAGACTTCAAGTGACCTGACAGACATACCAGGTACAAAGAGAGACCCACCCATACAGGTCAATTGTTGGTCACGTATACTGCATGCCGCACATTAGTGATCAACTCACGAAACTTGGACTGAACTCATTCGACGACAAAGCTTGCTTGTTCTACGGCAGTCACATCTGGAGGGGTCTGCTTTTTGGCTGTGGATGCCACATTGAGTCTCCATCTGCTTGTCACCGGGGATCTACTGGTACCCGGAACCATGCCACCCCCAAGGAAGAGTAAGAGATCGGAGCCACAGCGTTCAAAGAAGGCGCCTCCTGTAGCTCAACGGGCGGAGAACACGTCCTCTGCGGCTGTTGCGTCCACGACTCAACCGCATGCACTACCGCTCGAACTTCAGCAGGTTATGCTCAATGTTTTCATCGTTGCTTTTCCCGTATCTCAGAATGCTGAGATGTTGACGCAAGTCACCCAAGAAGTAAAGGGACATCTTTTCAAGCGTGACTTTGCTTCTGCATTTGGCCAGCCAGCATATCTGCAAGCTTACGCTTTGCGATGGAGTGCCGCCCGTGCTCTTGGCTATTCGCATATCTTGACTCATCCGGACAGGGCCTACATACTCACCACAACTTCTGCTATCTCTGTAAGAAGTAAAGAAGACCAAGTTGAACCGCAGGACAGTCCTCTCTCAGACCCAAACGCAAGCACACCACTTCCACCAGAGTCCAAGAATACTAGTGCTAGAAAGGTCGTATGTCTTGGAGGAGGTGCGGGAGGTGAGATTGTGGCCTTTGCCACCGCCCATCGTCACCTCGACCTCAAATCACCGCTGGAAATCATGGCTGTGGACAGCGCAGACTGGTCGGATCCAGTGTCGAAATTGTCGTCAGCATTTTCCACTGCGCCAGCTCTCTCAGCTCATGCAAGCCCGACGGCTAAGGAGAAAGTCGAAAATCGTCCTTTGCTTCAGGATCCATCGAAGGTAACTGTTTCTTTTACCCATCAAGATGTTCTCTCATGGGGTCGCGAATCTATGAAGCAGACAATGCAAGACGCTTCATTATGCACTATCATGTTCACCCTGAACGAGCTCTTCAGTACCTCTCTTCCCAAGACAACATCATTCCTCCTCAGTCTTACTACAGCGATGTCGGCTGGCAGCCACCTTCTGGTCGTCGACAGTCCTGGAAACTACTCTGAGATCCAACTCGGGAAGACAAGCAACGTGGATGAGCAACTTGAGGTGCCTACCAAGAAATACCCCATGAAGTGGTTGCTTGATCACACCCTGCTGGAAGTCGCCGGGTCTGGCAAGGGGGCCGTGTGGGAGAAGATCGAGACCGAAGACTCGTTGTGGTTCAGGATCGACCAGAAGGAGAGGAGCAGGCTGAAGTACTCGATTGAGCTTGAGAATATGCGGTATCAGCTGCATCTGTATCGGAGGGTCTGATCGCGAGTCCGAGACATGTCTGGTGGAAATTGGTTGTCTTGTGACGTTGAGCATTTGCGTGTCAAGCTCTGTTAGATCAAGGATGAATGCGGGTGTGTACAGAATGCACCGTATTGTTCAGAGAAGCTAGATGTCTTCTACCTATCACCGCCTACCTTTCGTGAATTAAGAAGAAGAGCAAAACCGTGCATCGCATTGTGCGGCAGAGTTGGGCACGAGCAACGAAGATAGTTCTGTCGAACCACTACCGCGTGTGCCCGGATGCTGAGGTTTGTTGCTCAACTGAGGGAGACGTGACATTACGAATGAGACGTCAGTATGCTGTCAAGAACGGCAGGACTACAGAAACATTGAGTTGGAAGCGGCCAATAGCTTGCGTTGAGCCGTATACTATGATTGCACCCCAGAGGTCCTGACACCTGTCTATAAGATTGATTCGTGACGACAGATGTCGCTTTTTCACCGCAATTGACTTGCGCGCCTGAGACGTACAAGTTGAAGGAACTCGTGGTTAGTCAAGTCCATCCCTGTATCCGCGACTCGCTTGTGGAGTGCAGAACAGCCAATTTGCAATTCAACTGTCGCGACAGACACACCCCGGATAATAAATGGGTGTACCGAAGCAGTTCCATTCCACTCCATTCAGGGTCTGGTCATCTATTCATCATCATCCTCAGCCTCGTCGTTAACGACGTTGAAGAACCTGAGCTCGTAGACGCCCTTGCTGGTAGAGACAACCCGCAGCCAGTCTCTGAGCTGCTGCTTCTTGAGAAACTTCTTCGTCCTACACAAGGTTGTCAGCAAAAATCCAGGCATTTTCTGACATGAACCGCTACTCACAGGTACTTCAGGTATCTGCCGGAGAAGGGGATGTGCGCGACAACCTCGATCTTGCCATCACCAGCCTGGGAGATGTTGACCTGGTCGCCGAGGTTACCGGTTCGGCCCTCGACCTTGATCTTGTCGTGAAGGAACTTCTCGAAAGCCGAAAGGTCGAAGATCTTGTCCGAGACTGGCTGGGAGCAGTTGATGGTGTACTAGCAGACTGTCAGCACAGAATGCACCTCATCACGGCGCACAAGCTTCACATACCTTCTTGGTCACCTTTCCCTTCTGGGCCTTGCCTCGTTGAGCGCCGGCGGTCTGCAAAGAAGAATCTTAGCCTACTGTTCACAACAATGTAGATAGCAAAACGTGTAGTCTGCTACGAAGATCAAAGTTTGAACAGCAAAGCGGTTGATCTTGGAATATTCATATGGTCTTCCGACTCTTGCTTGTTCATCTTCTGGTCCTTCGTGCGTCTGAATTCATGGTGGTGCTGCGAGCTGACATACCGCTTTTGGGGCGACGGGTCTTTGTGGGGCCATTGTATCGGTATGTAGGATGTCTGGAGTTTGGTTGAAGTGGTCGCAAAGAAGTCTGATCCTGCGCCTTTAGAATTGAAACAGTTGAAAGTGTGCTTGGGTCGCAATCTCGAAGCGCAGTTTCTGCTCGGTGTCGCTTGATCGCACAAAAATCTTGGCATGCATGGAAACCTTGATGCCTTACCAGCACAGTCTTTCTGCAGCCTAGTAATTGGAGAGCCCATCGTCCGAACATTCAAACTTATCTAGGTAAGTTTAATGAAGAGTACGTTCGAGTTGATATTAGCATTATTGAGATAGTGCCTACGGTAGCACGACCTACGACCTATTCCAACACCAGAACACATCGCTACACGTTAACCTTATGCTGACTACCTAGCTTCCCCAGCTACAGCTGCAAGATGTCGGTTTTCTGCTTCCAGCTCACGGACGCGCTCTTTCATCCTCTCCAGTTCTTTTGCCATATCATCCTTACTGAGGTTTCTCTGCTTTTCACAATGAGCCCCTTCCTCGTCTCGCTTGTTAGCAGCTTCTATCAGCTTTCGAATCTTCCCTAGCTGACCACCTTCGGGATCTTTGGCATCGTATTGCGGCTCCCAGAGCACATGCTGTTGGAAGAGTTCCGGAAGCTGCAACCCAGAGTCGCGACACATCTTGTAATATGTCGTGAGTAGAAACGGCTGTGCAATTGTAGGCATGGGGTCTCTTGTCTTCCACACGATATCGTTTGTCTTCATCAACCGTTCAATGTGCTTCGCCCATACCCCTAATGAGGCCTGCTTGTGTTCCCACATCAGCATACCTGCACCAATTTGTACATGCGACGTGTTCCCGAGCCGGGTCTCAGGGGGGACGATAGGAAGGTCAGCATTCTTCGGCAAGGAGTCAGTAAACGCCCGTGCAAGATCTGGCGTATCCGTCCATAGGTGCAAGCCGGACGTCGATCGCGGATTGCAGTCGATAATCACCAACCTCTCGCCTATCTCGACAAAGTCGAATGCGAGCTGGCCGTCGAAGATATAGCCAGTATCGCGAAGGCGGCTGACAAGATTCTCAATATACTTGTAGATACCCTCATGGTACTGCTGCTTGAAGTACACACTCGAGCTTCCGTCAATGGTGTCGAGTACAGGGTACAAGCTAGTCGCAACCACTCTAGAATTACGCACGACAGAGTAGCTGCAGTAGCTCTTGCCTTTGAGCCACTCCTGGGCCACGTAATGGTTGTGTGCGCCAATGTCAAGTTCATCATCGCTAGGTAATTTCTCGCCGTGTTTCAGATGGTGAACCCCAACACTGGAACGCCCAAAGCATGGCTTGAGCGCCAAACCGTGCTCGTACTTATCGAGTGGCAGGTTTCGCACATCATCGCCGTTGCGACAGAGGTGGAATGCGGGAACGTCCAGGTCCATCCTCTTCATGAGCTTGAAGAGCTCGTTCTTGTTGTGCAGCCGTACCAGAAGGTCGAACGGGGGCGCGAAAAGCCTGTCTAAGATCTCGCGTTCATCGCACTCAGCCAGGAAAAAGATCTCCTCATGGACTGGGATGATCAAGTCTATGTGCCATTTCACAGCCATTTCCTTGACGCCGGCGATGTAGCCGGCGGCATCATCGTGTGGTGCAGGTACCTTGTGTGACTGATGTACTGCGTTACTGAATTTGCAGACATGATACTGCATTGGGTCGACCACGAAGACGACATGGCCTGCTGTCCATAGCTGCCGTGCAAGATCAATCGCAACGGGAAAACGTCCGTTGGTGAGCAAGATGCGTAGACGTGGTGGTGCCGTATACGCATGGTTACCATTTCGGTGGCGCCACATCCTTGGAATCGAGGTGGGCATGAACTTTAGAGATCTCCAACAGTTTGACAGTACCAGACAGTTGTTGAGCTAGGTGTAGATCTAGTGAAAAAGCAAACAATGCACGGTTATCTCACAATGCAACTCGGTCTCTCTAAAAGGTCGCACTGGGTGACCTTGACATCACCATTGTGGCACTCTTGAAGTTAGGTACCTATGAACCCAAACCCCCAGATTGCCCGGTCCGCTGTACCTACAGCAAAGGCCAAATATGACGACCATCAGAAGGTCTTCTCGCTCCCTGTGTGCTCAGAGGTAGGAAGTGGCTGCCGATGCACTGCTCGGTACCGAGGGAGGCCTGGTGACGCCAAATCATGCAGAGTTCGTGAAAACAAAGGTCTCAACAACTTATGAAGTCAGCATGACGAGCGGCTTGAGCGGCCCAGTCCGGGAAGTAATTGCTACTCTTGAAAGGTTAAATCTGGGCAGTGCTGTGGCACGTTAGCGTTCTTTTCTCGGCCTCAGGCATGATAGGCTCCACTCATATCCTACGTCGCAGCCAAGCCTGACTTAACGTACTAGCAGAGACTGGCGGCCCGAACTGGGTCCAAATTGAACGTGCAGAGCTGTTAACGCGGAGATCTTACGTGGAAATCTCAGGAAGTGTTCGTAAGCATTAGCGTACCCAGGGTCTTTTAACTAATGAAACAGTATGCCTTGTCGTGCTTTGCCACTACATCTACGAGGCTGATTCCACTTTAGCAAGAATGTATCATATCCAATTAATTGAACGATCGACACCTGTTGTAGCACGCTAATGCTTACGAACACTTCCTGAGATTTCCACGTACCATCAAGACCTGGAATGTTAAGACTAGAGCGTGGCAAAGCAGGGGTCTGACTGGGATATTACAGCCAAGGATACCTGCTACACCTTACTCTATAACGTGTAAGATGGGTCTAAGGGCAACCGTAGTAGGCTTAGTCTCACATATATCAGATGGTGGATAAAAAGTCTTACGCTAGTCTTAAAACTCCAGGTCGTGATGGTAGTTAGATTGGCGTCCGCCACTGCCGTGGCTCCGCCTTACCTTTTACAGATTTGGCAGGTGAAGCGGTCACCCTCAGATAGAATAATCAAGCGGAGCGTAGCAGATATGTTGCGCGTGGGGTCTACCTTATCAGGATTGGAAGCAGTTTGAGGAGCATTCCTTACGTGCAAATATCGATTGGCCCAGGACTTTTTTTGCGTTTTATGGTGGACTAGAGGTGGTTATCAAGCATAACATAGGATAGCCAAGACCAAAAGTCAAGTTTTGAATGCGGAGGCGATACTTTCGCCTTCCAAGCTTATGGGGGCTTATCACTCGGCATGGGCTATGTCATGGCAGTCTCCTGATTTTTTAAAAAAACAACAACAACAGAGAGGCTATAACATGGCTGTCGTGCATGTCTGTGTTGATTCATTTCTGCATTGGTGACCTTCTTGTCTCTCTGTCATCATGTCGACGATCCGTTGGGTGGCATTTTTTATGCCTCTTGGGCTTATTGGAGTTGTAGCGTATGTAACATACGCTGTAATGATAAATCTCTGTGGTACGGTTCAGACAGTATGTTGAATTTACCTTCACTGCTAATCAACGAGTTTAGTAAATCTTTTAATTCATCCTCCTTCCAAAAAGGCTCCCAGGGTAGCTGCCGGTACAGTCATACTAGTGATATACGGCAGTTTGGTTATCCTGATGGCCGCGTCTTTTTTCCGAGTACTCTGGCACTCGATCTTCGATCCAGGATTCGTCGGCCAGCTCAATGGACCCAAAAGCGAGTCGGAGGGTGAATGGCAGAGACGGTGCCCGCGACAGACGCCTCGTAAGGTCAGACCGCCGCCAACTTTCGAGAGTTTCTACGATCAAGAATTCTTTGTTTGTGATACGGAGGGCAAACCAATCTGGTGCGCCGAATGCCAGATATGGAGACCGGACAGAACACGTCATTCCAAGGAGTTCGGTCGCTGTATACGTCGGTTTGACCACTACTGCCCATGGGTAGGAGGCATAGTTGCGGAGAACAATTTCAAATTCTTCATCCAATTCACGACTTATGCTGCGATCTTCAGCCTGCTATCCCTTATCATCACTGCGTATTTTCTCGGAAGTGGAGAATACGTTCAGAAAAGAACCATCAATCTGTCCATAACGGCAGGGTTCGCCGTGTTCTTCATGCTTTTGGCAGGTGGAACAGGCTTGAGTGCTATCCTGCTCGCGGGCATGAATTTGACAACTTTGGACAACATCAACCAAAAGACCAAGGTTTGGCAGGTGGCAGCGTCTACGGAGATGTCTGACGGGTCTGATCTTACGACAGTAACTGCTCCAAAAGACCATAGCCGCGTTTTCGCTATTGTGAAGAGTCCTGCTGGATGTAATCCCTTCGACCTAGGAATCATGGAGAACTTCAGGCAGGTTCTAGGCAACCATTTGTGGGATTGGTTCCTTCCGATAAAACATTCGCCTCTTTGTTACCCCGATGCTGAGGATTCGGACAAGATACGCCCAATCCTCCCTTGCATGCAAGAAATGAAGGAGGCAGCGGGACTAGGGAGCATGAACCCCCAGATGCGGACCACCTGTGACAGGTACCGAAAAAGGCAAAGACGATTTCCGTCATTGTTGGCAGCTGCCGGCGCCCCATTGAAGACTTTCAAGACCAACAAGGCTTTACGTGCTGGTGGCCAGCCGTGAAATTAGCGTTTTCATATATTAATTCCTCCCTGGAATACCTCATCCTCTGGCACGACCGACTTGTGTCTCATGTCGCGCGCCTCACTGAACTATCATATCGATTGGATCTTTGACCATCTTTACGTTTAATGGATCCCGCCGCATCTTGAGCAAATGCCGTCTCGAATTTCAGACTGACCGCGGACATGTGGATGCGACATACCTTGGACGAGTGCTACTGTCACCCCGGATGCGTGCTTGGGAATCGCCGTCTCTAAAACCATGCAGGTCCCATCCTATTAATACGGCCGCCAGAACTATCTAGTGTTGTGGTTGAAGCGGCTACGATGGTGGAGTGGGGTGTGGCATGCTTCGTCTTGTAGTGCTAGCAATGCTGCTTACTCGGAGGTATGTGCGATCATGACCCGGTCCTGCCCTCCAATACGTGGCCGTAGTTTCATATTGTTATCGTGAGTACCGTACAGAAGACGACAGCCCGGTATTAATTTCTACAACCCGCCCTCATGACCGGGCTATGCGCCGAGCTGTGTGATCGTTCGCTTGTATCATGAGTCCTGTTTCACTTCCTCCGCAATGCAGTTTTGTTCTAGGTTTACAAGGCTGAATACTGCCCGTAGCTTAACGGTAAGCAGGGAACGTCTTATAAATGCGCTCAGAGGGTGGGAATGCTCGTTCCACTCATCTGTGCCATGTGGTGTCAACCAGACCGATGGGTCTAGGCGTTGATGAAGATAGTACCTTGGCCGACGGGGATGCGAAGGGTCAACCTTCCTTTAACATTTGACATTGTACCTTACGCTCGACAGCGAGAGAGAGAATCTGGCAGTGTGCCCATTGAAGAAGAATCAGATGGCACAAGACGTTCTGGGTCGCGGACCAGCAATGGAACTTCACACGAAGCTGGGCGGCAGCAGAAACGTGAGGATGAAGACCGAGACAATGAAGCCGGTCAGACCAATTATCAGAACATATGGTCACGATGTCAGCAGCACCTCCGCGAACCACTAGCCGAATTCCTGGGTACCGCAATTGCCCTACTTGTGGGCGAGTGTGCCATCTTGTCGGTTATAGCATCTAATGATCAGGCGGAAACTTATCAATCAACTAATTGGGCTTGGGGTTTTGGCTACATGCTTGGTGTCTACGTTGCGGGTGGTATCAGTGGTGCGCACCTCAATCCGGCTCTATCAATCATGCTCAGCGTTTGGCGTGGATTCCCCTGGCACCAATGCGCGCTTTATGTTGTTGCCCAACTACTAGGTGCTATCACTGGCGCCGGACTTGCTTATGCAATCTACACCGATGCCATCGAACATGCCGGGGGTGGAATACTTTTTCGGGAACTCACCCCTCAATTCATCACTCAGCCGAAGCCGTGGGTGAGCCTAGGAATAGCATTCTTGACTGAAGGTGTCGCATCAGGCGTGCTCGGATGCATGATACTTGCCCTTACTGATAGCAACAATAGTCCGCCGGGAGCTGGCATGCACGCGTTGATCGTTGGGCTTCTGGTCACTACGGTATCTATCTCTATGAGTTACAACACCGGTGGCTGCTTCAATCCGGTTCGTGACAACGGGCCAAGGCCAGTGGCTTTAATGGCTGGGTTTGGCGCAGAAGAGACGTTTCTCAGCAGCAGTGGGTGGTGGAGCTGGGGAGCATGGGGAGCCACGGTCAGCGGAGCCATTATTGGTGGTAGCATATACGACATCTGTGTTTTTGTAGGAGGTGAAAGCCCAGTCAATTACACGCGCGACAAGCGAAGGCAGTCAATGAAAAAATGGCAGATCAAGTGCTGGGGGCGGAACAAGCGAAGCGAAGATACTGCTCAGGATTGCGAGAAACAAAAGTCGGGAAGTGGCTCCAAGTCGTAACGTATTCATGTCGTGCCTTGAGACAAAAAAGGACTGGCAGAAAATAATGAATCCATCACTGGTAAACGTGCAGAAATGCTGTTTTGCACCTCCCCTAAGCCCGATGACTTTTTCGTTGTCAGCTCAAGTTATTTTGCCGCCGCCACCCTGGGGATCTTGATGATTGCACTGTGAAGTGGCAGTTCGTAGCCCGAGTACTACACATGTCTTGAATGTTTGTAACCTAAGTTGACTTATAGTCAACATGTGCAAGAGGTCAGCGTCAGACCTCGACGTTCCTTAGAGGTGGAGCTTCGCTGGTGTAAACTCCAGGGGCTCCAGGAGCGTCCAAGAAGGCACCCTGTACTCTTCCATCTAGCTGTCGAAGTCAAGCACGAGGGAGCTATTACTGGACTACCGAACGCAGATGGCTGTTAATGCGAGAGGAAGACAACGTACATGAATGAATTGATTTTCCATCAGTCACAGTCATGTATACATTCATGGAGTATATATGTGACCTCACGTCTCTATTCATCTTGCAGGTAAGCTCGTCTGCGATGTTGCAAGCCGACCTTGACTCGTAGCCATGAGCTCTGCTTTCTGGGGATGCGCCTCTGGGGTATATCGTAATAGTCGTCAAAAGAGTGTAAGGAATGGGTAAGCCTCGCTCCATCTAGTCATTCTTCCAGTCATTAAAGATCCCCTTCCCCAATCCCAAATATGCCGATACCTTCTTCCAAATCCATGTAATATGCAAACAGACAAGAAAAGCCCAATTCAGGTTATGTCAGGCGTGCGATAAGTGCCCGCTAAAGCTGATTGACACGAGCTCATATAGCCACAGCAGCGAGAACGAAAGCGACGCCTGCGAAAAGCGAAGAGTCGAAATTTGCTTGCGTTGCAGCAGCACCAACGAAAGTACCGATTGCTACGGCGGATGTACTCATGGTTGGCACAACCGAGGCAGGAGAGGTTGTGGGCGTGACAGGCGGTGCCGCTGGTGCTGTTGTCACTGGCACTGGTGTGCTAGCTGATGGTGTGCTGGCCAGTGGTGCGCTGCTCCATCCAGCCCAAGATGAGCTTGAAATGAGTGTTGGAGGGGCTGGCGGTGATGAGCTAGATGACACAGGGACGACAGAGGTGGTCCACACTGACCAGCTTGAAGTCTCCGAAGCCGGCAGTGAGGTTGTGGGTACGGGTGTTGTTGGTACAGGAACGCTTGAAGTGGTCCAGACCGACCAACTGGAGCTTTCTGGGACCAGCGGAGCAGACGACGGTACAGTGCTGGAAGACCATGGTTGCCAATTGCTTGACGAACTCTTGACGATTACTGGGATGGTTGTAGTCTCCTTCACAGGAGTAGTTGTGGTCTGTATAACAGGAGTGGTAGGTGTAGTGCTGACAACGATCGGGCTCGTAGTTGTTGACCAGACTGACCAGTGAGTGGCAGGGCTAGTGACCGGCGTAGTCGTCTCCTGGACTGGAACTGGTGTTGGCGTGGTTGACTGACCCCATGTCCCCCAACCCGCACCGTTCGCCTTGGATGGGCCACTGTTGTCCCAATTACCCCATGAGTCACCGCCGTCGGTCTTCTGCTGTTGGCTGTCATCGCCACCCCAATGGTTGCCGCCATCCCTGTTGCCGTTGCCCTCACGAGAGTCCTGGTTTTGACCTCCCCAGTTGTTCCACTGTGGGGCCGCAGAAGCGACAGTCAGAGCGGCAGCAAAAACGAGTGTGGATCGCATGCTGGCGGGTTGAGCTTGAGTTCAACGACGAGTTTGTCTCAAAAGAATCGAAACGACAGTTGCGCAAGATGTATGAAGCGAGTGGCAATGCCCTACTATTTGTAGGACTTGAAGCGAATGTGTTCAGATAATAATGAAAGGCTTGTCTGAGAATTGTGAGGATGCGAGGAAGAGGAACTAGGAGGTTGGAGACACGTCGGGGCTATATACCGCCAACTTGCCTTTCCGCCACACCGTTTTTGAGGTCGCAAGTCGACCAAACAGAGAGTCTGGTCTAGCATGACCGTGCATCCTGTCAGGGGCAGTCAGCGCAAGTGAAGGGACTTCCCTGCTTGCAGGAAGCAGTGTCAAGTCTGCCCGGTGGACCCGATGGCCCAAGTAGACAGGGAGCGATACGAGAGTCGAGGGAGCTAAGAGAGATCGATCGCACATCGAAGTACTGCGCTCGTTCATGTCGCAGAGTAAACCGCCGAGGCGACCTGCCGCATGTGCTGCTGGTGGAGCTCAGATCAAGGCATCCTGCAGAAGTACTTCCTGAAGGAGAAATCCTTACAGCGGATATTGAATGTGTATTGTAGATGAAACATGTGATGGCCAATGAGCGAGGACTGTGTGAGGCCTCGGAGTCGGTTGCCTCTGAAACACGCCAGTCAATGTAGCCAACAGGGGCGCCAAGGAACTGTCACACCGTGGTCGCGACCGGTCACCTCAATAACTCCCCGACCAACCACCTGAGCCCACTGCAACTTGGCCTTATGTGCTTGCAGGCCATCGACCCCGAGATTCTCAATAGTGCAAGTTGAATAATCGTAGTCAAGAGTGATCCCCCTGAGGAAGTTGCTGACCAAAGCAGTAATTAACTAAGAGAACATCGACCGCGGCAGAGCTTACAGTTTACTTCTTGGGCCTGAGATCATGATTGGGGCTGCGCAGAGCCTCTCCGCATCGCTCGAATGGCTTGGGACACGAAGCTTTGTGGTGCACTGCAGTACATATCCACACGTTTTTTGTTTCCGACGTGCAGCTATCATATGTGCGACGTAGAGCACGGAATGACTTGTCGTGATCAAAATCGTTCTAAGACATAGCTGGTCAGATCAAAACGTGGTCGGTCATTGCTTGGTGAACAACGCTGCACCCCAGAGCAAGCTAATCTCATCCTAGTGACCTATCGTGCAACAGAGAACCTTGCCCCGACTGTGTCTTGCGGGCAGGGCATAACTACAACATAGGTTCTCAGACCAGCGCCAGTCAAAATGACGTTATACGAGAGTCAGATCTCTTTTACTCTGGATACGATATGTCGTAAGCTAACGGACTGGTCGCGTCTGGAACCAGTTCTCATGGCTAACTGGCTGAACGTTAGCTTGGACTTATCTGGCTAAGAAGGTAGGCCTGCCGTTCAAACATCTGGCAGAACAACCCTGGTTATGGAATTAAGCTGAGAACGTTCTTACTAGAGGCTGGATGAAGGTAAGCAGTGCAGTCAGCGCGAGATCCAGGTGCCTGAGCGCCGTGAAAGAAACAGCATGGATCATGTTCACCATTTCTAACGACGAGTTGCAGCATTGAAGCAATTTCGTGCTTCCGAATACGCCAAAGATGTCCAGTTCACAGTGAAATATCTGCCATTCCAGCTGTATCCAGAAGCAAGCAAGGAAGGCGAGGATAAATATGAATGGTATCGCAAATCTCGTTATGGCGATTCGGAGGAGAAAATGAAAATGTATGAGACTCTGATGTCTGCTTATGGCGTCAGTGTCGGCATCAAGTTCAAGTTCCATGGTACAGTCGCAAACACGCTTGACAGCCATCGTGTCATACAGCATTTTCAAGAAGAGAAGGGTCCGGAGACTGCCGACAAACTCATCAATTGTGCGTTGCAATATCAGAGACCTCCACAATCGTTAACGCATACTAGCTCTGTATTCGCAGTACTTCGAGAATGAAAGGCATCCATCGAGTGACGAGACGTTACTCAAGGCGACCGCTGCAGCGGGCATACCTGAGGATGAAGCGAAGGCATTCATTGAGGATCGTGATGAAGGCATGATGGGTACCAAGATGGCCATTCGGGAACAGAGAGGCAACACTGATGCTGTGCCGTACATTATAATTGAGGGCAAGCGCCGCGACTTCACGCAAGAGGGTGCAAAGGAGATTGGAGACTACTACAAGAGCCTTGTGCAAGTGGCTAAGGAGAGTAAATAGCTTGAACACATCACACGCACATGGTCTTCCAATGATCATTGGTATGCCATCCTCTCGACTGCTCTCGAGTAGGAAAATCCGAAGGTCATCCATAGAGAAGTCCTTCAAGCTGGAAAATGCACTGCTGTGCACCAAGCGGGCCAATCGCACTCGCATCGGTGTGCGAGAAAGTCAAAGTTCGGACAAGGGCTATTGTCCGCTAAAATTCTCTTGGCTGACCCGATGCCTGACCCAATGACATAAACGGCCTGCGAAATTTCTATCAAAGCGTTTGTTTCTACCTGACCGAGCCTCAACATTCCATTATTTCCTACACATTACAAATTTCTCGTCGTCTGCTTGACTGCTGCTCGACTCAAAGGATCTGGAAGCATAACATACCACTTCAAACCGACGCCCAACCGCCAGAACTGTTGGCGCACATCTAATCGATAAGAAGTTGCCCCTCCATCGCCGGTCGATACATTCTCTTTCTTACTCAGTGACCACGCCAATTTCATTGTCACCCCGAACTCCTTCTCAAAATGCCTCCCACAGCGTCCAAGGCCGCCCGAATGGCCAAGAAGGCCGAGAAGGCTGCAGCCAAGGGTGAGAAGCCCTCAACCGCCGCCTCCAAGTTGTCCTCGAAGGCTGCATCGAAGGCCAATAGTGAGAACTCCTCTGTGAACGGTGATGACGGTCCTTCCATGGTCGACGCCGATGAGGAGGATCACGCCGGCAGTGTTGAGAAAATGAACAAGATTAAGAAGCTCGAGGACCAAATGGACAAATTTGGCCTGTCGGACAGAGTCACCACCGGTGTGCTGGCATCCATGGAGGCCAGTAGAGACGTGAAGATTACGTCCGCGTCGCTGGTCTTCCACGGAAAAGTCCTGATAACAGACTCTACCCTCGAGGTCAACTTTGGACGAAGATATGGTTTGCTGGGCGAGAACGGCTGCGGAAAGTCAACACTGCTGAAGGCAATCGACAAACGCGAGTACCCTTTCCCCGAACATGTCGATATCTACCTGCTAAACGAAGGTGCCCCTCCAACTGACCGGGGAGCCCTGGAATGGGTGGTGGACGAAGCACAGAGAGAAGTCGAGAGACTGGACAACCTCGCCGAGAGGATATTAGAAGAGGACGGCCCAGAAGCCCCACAATTGATGGACATCTACGAGCGATCCGAAGCCATGGACCCAAGCACTTTCGAGACACGAGCCTCTCTGATCTTGACTGGTCTGGGCTTCAACAAGCAGACAATCAACAAGAAGACGAAAGACATGTCCGGTGGTTGGCGAATGCGAGTTGCACTTGCGAAAGCGCTTTTTATCAAGCCTTCGTTGCTGTTGCTCGACGACCCCACCGCCCATCTGGATCTCGAGGCCTGTGTCTGGCTTGAAGAATATCTCAAGAAATGGGACAAGACTCTGATCCTCGTCTCTCACTCCATGGACTTCCTGAACGGTGTTTGCACAACCATGATTGACATGAGACAAAAACAGCTTATGTACTACGGTGGTAACTACGACTCTTACATCAAGACACGGTCAGACCAAGAAGTCAACCAGCAAAAGGCCTACGTCAAGCAACAGGATGAAATTGCTCACATCAAGAAGTTCATTGCTTCCGCCGGTACCTACGCCAATTTGGTCAAGCAGGCTAAGTCGAGGCAAAAGATTCTCGACAAGATGGAAGCAGATGGCTTCATTCAGCCCGTGAAAGAAGACCGTGTATTCACTTTCCGATTCGCCGAGGTCGAGAAGCTCCCACCTCCAGTCTTGTCCTTTGACGACGTAACATTCAGCTATTCGGGCAACAAAGGCGACACCCTCTACGAGAACCTCGATTTCGGTGTCGACATGGACAGCCGAACTGCACTTGTGGGGCCTAACGGTGTTGGCAAATCGACCCTGCTCAAGCTCATGACTGGTAAACTCTCACCCAATTCTGGAGTCGTGAGCAGACATACTCATTTGAAGATGGGCATGTATTCTCAGCACTCGGCTGACCAGCTCGACCTGACTAAATCTTCCCTTGATTTTGTCCGAGACAAGTACCCAGACAAATCTCAGGACTACCAATACTGGCGACAACAGCTCGGCAGATATGGTCTCTCAGGTGAATCACAAACTGCGCTGATGGGCACGTTGTCCGAAGGTCAGCGAAGCAGAGTCGTCTTCGCCTTGCTTGCCATCGAAAGCCCGAACATGTTACTGCTGGATGAGCCTACAAACGGTCTGGACATTCCGACCATCGACTCTCTGGCAGACGCAATCAACGCCTTCGAGGGCGGTGTAGTCGTAGTGTCTCACGATTTCAGGTAAGCATATTACTTCGACCCCTGGCAATGACAATGCTAACATATCACTAGATTGCTCGACAAGATCGCAAAGGAAATCATGGTCTGCGAGAACAAGACCATTACCAGATGGGAAGGCTCGATCGGTGAATACAAGAACTACCTGAGGAAGAAGATGGTGTCGATGGGTCAAGTGTAATGTGGTCCACCGGCCCATTCTGATTTTTTATTCCCCTAAAAGCACATCGAAATTGATGACCTAGAACGACGGGACGTGGTGCACATCTGGCGTTTGGGTAGAGCAGATTGCATGAATAGAAGCCTCTCTGGCAGGCGTTGCATTCTCCTTCAGAGTGTGCCATTGAAGGAAGCTCGCCACTGTGAGGAAGTCGTCGAAGTCTCATAGGTCATGTGGGTGCCTTACACGCAGCCCACGAATCTCATTTGAGTGATTATAATGGTTGTTTTGCTACTCTATATCCTCAGCTATACCCGTTGCCGGTTGCTCGTTATTGCTCAGATGGCGCTCGTCTTTCTCTCCAAATCGTCCATGTAAACCCTATAAGTCGTGACGTACATCCGTACGTTCCGTATAAGCAACTTGAAGCGGCTCAATTTGCAGTGTCAAGCTCTTCTTACTACAAACGAATCCATTCGCTAATACTGAGCCATTTCTGCGACCCTAAGCCAAAATGAGCACTCCTGAGCCGGTCAAAGTGACCAAAGCACAAGATCTCAAGACGAACCACGGACAGACTGTAAGTCTAGGAGTGCATAAAGGATTTGCTCCGACTCATCGCGCGTCTAGGAGGGCATGATCAGACAGTCAGCTATTGTAGACCTCAGTCCTTCCCAGCAAATCGTGGGAACACTAATGCGAGCTCAACCTCACTCTTCTTCTGCCGTTCATCACCATGGCTCCCAAGACACCATCGTGTATGGTGTCTCAGGCGTGGGCGCTATTGTGTCAGATCACGGCAAGCAGGTGGACGAGCTCAAGCCTGGCGACTGGGCTATAATTCCGAAAGGAAGGGAGCACCAGGAAGTCAACAACGGGGACGAAGAGGTATATTATTATGGAGCTCATGCGGTGCTTTCTTAGCTAACCCATACGAAAACAGGTCGTTTGGGTTATCTGCCGAGCCCCAGGCGGCACACCTGAAGTTGTCAACTTGGACGATTGGAGTTGAACGGACGAAGGTTTTCAAGTCTGAGATGGCGCACAGGTAGGGAATAGAGATTTAGGCCGATTCCAGCAATTGAACAGAATGTTACCTATATATCAGCTCAAGACCTCCTTTCAGACTACGTGACTTCGAGCCTTTCGGTCTTATGTGCCTAGCTGCTGTTCGCAATCCAGAATCCGACCTCGCGATCCCGTCCCAGAACTTCATGATCCTATTTCCCAGCTGGACAGTTCTCGAGGAAGGCGCCTGGCATGCCCTAGACTCGCGTCTGCACCCACGGTTTAGAGCATTCCATGCACGTCCGCACGGACATGAGCAGCGTGATTATTGTAGTTGGCCTGCATGCCTATTCGACTAGTTACCTCCTTCAAGAAATTGTCATCGTGACGGTTGTCGCGCCAGTATATACACGGGCGCTGCTTATAGCTCCATGAAGTGAGCATATCATCGACTTCTGGCGAGCATAGTCCTGTGGCAAAGGCGTTGTCAACGGATGCCAACCTTGGCCTCCTGGGTCGGAGTTCCGCTGTGCGCGCGTTTCGCAGGGAGACTGCAGATAGCAAGAGCGCCCCTCCGGAAGACCGGTACAATCGATTCAAAGGATGCTGACGACTGGCATCAGCTAAACTCACAGGTACCTAGAACACATGGTCCTCCCAGGGGGGAAGGCACTCCAGGTCGCTCTTTCCCACGGTGAACGCCCGTCAGCCAAGAACAATTACTAGGATGTGCTGTTTGAGCAGTGCTTGTTTGTGCATGACTGGCGCAATACCAAGACACTGATCTCAGCCTACCACTTTTTATTTCGCGAAGCCTTCCAATCGACCGCAAGCTCTCCGGCGCGCTACAGCCAAGCAGAAAGCTGCGCTGCTCGTTGTTATGAAAAACACCTCGACTGTTTCTGCAGTCGAAATTTCATACCGTGTGACTGCAGAGGAAAGGCTGATGCATTCGAGTGGCGAGCTATTCGTGTCGGTCCAGGGTCGGACATGCTTCAGTCAATCCAAGCCTTCTTAAGCACTAACGACAAGCGGGCCAAGTCTTGTAAGTAGCTTAAAAAGCCATGCATTGGCGATCTACGCTGTCCCCGCAAGTCCGGGGTCGAATGACCTTTTATTCGACTTCCATTGGCAGTCAGGCCTTCGCTTGTGCGAATGAACGAACCTCTGCCACCACCGTGGATACTTGGTGCCATCAAGAGCACTGTCTCACACGCTCTACCGCCCTGGATGGTTCGGCATCTTTGCCGGCGCCGTGTTTTTGGCCGGTGATTTCAACTAGGCTCTGCCAGGGTGTCGTGTCTATGACCGGTGCCAATGCTAGAACTCGGTGCCATGTTTTCGAGAGTCCTCTGAATGACAGGAGCACTGCTTTCGACTCTACGTTCAACTTTCGGGTACACACTCACTAAAAAGCCATTCATACAACATGTCGGAGAAGGCGATTGATAGGCACGCTGCCCACAAGGAGAATGGGAGTTTGGAAGAATTCAAAGACACTGAACACGTTCTCGAGGTTGACAACAAGGTTGAGGAACGCATTCTTCGCAAGTGCGACTGTGAGAGCGCCGGTACACTGCTCTACAGCGGTGAGAAGCTGACAGTCACGCAGATCACATACTTCCTTGGCTATTCGGTATCTGGCTTTGCGCATTCATCGACAGGTCGAATATCGGCAATGCCAAGATAGATGGCTTGACGGAAGACTTGGGCCTTCACGGCAACCAGTTCAACATTGCTCTACGTACGCTCGACAGTCCGACCTTGTTATCAGTCTAACGTCTACAGTCGTCTTCTATATACCTTACATTTGCATCGACGTGCCCTCAAAGTATGATATAACCCTTCTCGATCGAACCAATATGCTAATCACAAATCCAGTTGGGTTATCAAGTACTTCCATGCCGGCTACTATCTCCCTTTCTTGATTATAGGCTGGGGGCTCGTCAGTACTTTCACGGGCTTGATTTCAAATTTTGCAGGCCTCATCGTGATACGCTGCTTCCTTGGACTCTTCGAAGGCGGCCTGCTGCCCGGAATTATCGTGTATCTGGCAATGTGAGACCGACACTGTCTGAGTTAGCAGGGACTTGCTTACAAAAGTTAGGTTCTATCCGCGTCACGCCATGGCGTGGAGAATTGGGCTCTTTTATTGTGCCGCACCACTATCTGGCGCCTTTGGCGGGTTACTCGCCTCAGGCCTGGCACGAATCAGCGTTGGCGGCTATGATAAGTGGCCCTGGTAAGTGCTCAACTTTTGTGCTGAGACCACAGTGCTCACGTTTGCAGGATTTTCTTCATCGAAGGCTGTATAACCGTTGTTTATGGCATCGTCTGCCTCTTTTTCATGCCACACAACCCGGGACATGCCAAGTTTCTCACGGACGAAGAGAAGAGGATCACCATGGCTTACCTCAAGAGAGATTTCCACGGTGCAACGGCGGAAGAAGACGTGGAGAGAGAGAAGTTCGACTGGCACTGGGTCAGGATGGCATTTGCCTCTCCCAACCTCTGGATGACATCGCTGGTCTGGTTCTTTGTGTTGATCCCGTTGTACAGCTTTTCGCTGTTTCTGCCCACCATCATCCGTGCTCTAGGATTCAGCACGATACACACTCAACTGCTCACGGTCCCGCCGAACTTCTGCTCGTTCGTCTGTGTACTTCTGACGACGTGGTACTCGGACAAGCTCAAGGTTCGAGGCCCCGTTATAATCGTTGGGTCCTCGCTGGCCATCATCGGATACATCATGCTCCTTGCAAGTCATGCTCCAGGGGTCCAATATGGCGGTACATTCTTCGTTGCTGTCGGTGTCTTCATCTGCTCACCTGCGATCATGGCATGGCTGTCAAACAATACCTCGCCTCATTATGTAAGAGCTACTGCAGCCGGTTTCCAAGTTGCTTTCGCGAACTGCGTAAGTCCGAGATTCTTCTTCGGTCATGATCAGATATGCTGACGTGAGGCAGGCGGCTTTTGTGGCCACTTTCTCGTATCTCGCAAAAGATGCGTAAGTCTGCAGACCAATGTAGCCAGCGGGCCAGGTTCTAACGTTCAACAGGCCTCATTACACGCTAGGACATTCCATTAACATCGGAGCATTGGTCCTTGCTATTGTAACTACCTCACTCGGTATCATGTACAACACTTGGGAGAATCGGAAGAGAGATCGAGGCGATAGAGACGACAGGTTGAACGAGGATCAGAGTCGACTTGGTCACCGACATCCACATTATCGTTACACAATTTAGGTTGAGAAGGAGTTGGAAATGAAGGCATTTCGATGCAGTGCAATTGCTTTGATGATCATGCTGCAGAGAAGGTAATCGCTGGAGGAGGTTGGACAACTCAGCTGTCACTCCCAGCCTCTTTTGCGACCACGCGAACATGTCTCACAGTTGAGCGAATGTATCGCGGCCACGTTTACGAGGCACTTCTAAGTATGGACGTCAACAAAGTGATGGATACTGCTGGTTTCTTGGGACAGGGGTCGTATGACCCTACACGGATTACTCAGTCGGTATGCGAATCTCGTCTCAATACTACGAAAACAGTGCAAGCTCGGAGTCTCGCGGCCTGCAAGGTGAAAGCTAGGTACTGGAAACAGTAGCTATCTACGCGGATCGTAGGATACATCCAAGTCTCCGCATTATCCGTGACTTTGTCAATTGCTGGTGTCGTACAGGTCTCGGGCAGCTGCACCGATTTTCAGCGCTACCACAACCTTTTGCTTCTGGCATATGTGCGCAACTCGAGGCTAGCAGGCTGCCCTTGGTGCTTTCATTTGTTTGCGTGACGCATCTCACCATTACCAGTGATTGGATCAAAGTGGCGCAAAGTTCAAGAAGCATAAGAGCTTCTGGGTTCGGCAGGGAAATTAATAACTGAAACAGGGCTTTCAAGGAGAAGGCACGGGACATCTACCCATGGGTATTGCCTGACGAACGCCGTCCGCTTAGAGCAAGAGCGCCAAGCCGGCTTGTACTTTGCGGAGACAATTCTCCGCAACAGTTCTTCGCAACCTCACTGCAGTGCATGAATGTCCTTGTCACAGCATCCATCGGATGCAGAACTTTTAAGCTGTAGTGATACCATGCGCATCAGACAAAGCCTCTCACCGTTTTCCCAGCCAGTACACACTTGTCATGTCGGGGCCGAATGCCGGATTGTTCACCCCGAAGTACATAGAGGCGGACCAAGCAATGAGCTAGTTCTATCTCTTTTCGACTTGTACATGTTGTCCCGTTTCCTCAATCCCAGCGCATGCATATGTCGTGACACCTGAAGAGCTCGCAAGGGCAGGGAACACCTAACCTCACAACAAGCCTTGCCATTATAGGAAGCAACGGTTGGTTGCCCAAACGAACATAATGGATGCTGTCGGCAGCAAGGTTAACCTGGAACCCACGCTATTCACCCCAATATGAAGGCCGGCTCGATTTTGAAGCTAATACCACAGGTCTCACAATTTCCGCCTAGCAAGACGATGCTTCACCAAGATCCCAGCTATGATCCTGGCACACAGCATATCGTGTTGCAGCACAAATTCAGGAACAGTAGCCACAACTCTATTGTTTGTGTCGCGACCTGGGAATGGCAACGGATCTGCGAATGGATATGGGTTTCAGAGGGTATATATTCAGAGGTATTCTGGCACAAGAGGTTCTATCCATCAAGGCACTCTTGCACTGAACAAAGTCATTCGTTTACATCTCTACCAACATTCAGCAGAAGTCCTTGAGAACCATGCATTCCAGCTTCCATCACGTCTTGCTTGCAAGCTCAGGCTTGAGGTATGTGCCTGTGGACAGCCCACCCACATTTCTTGGCTAACGCAGATAGCTTGCTCGCCAGCGCAAATCCCGTTGCTCTCTTTCCTAGAGATGCGACCACATGGAGTGATTGGACCGGGACCGGTACTGGTTCCACAGAAGTTGGCCCTACCGGCGGTCATTCGACCTGTCCACCAGTCAACACTATCACGAGCACCATCACAAGCTTGGTGCCTGGTTCGACGGTCTGCCCATCTGCCGGTCCCTCCAGCTGCCCTCCAGTCTCTACAGTGACCTCACCCCAGCCAGGCTGCTTTGATGATCAGGGACAACAGATCGATTGCGGTAGCGGCATCACGACCGTGACAGAAGGTGGCACAACCTCTTGCCCAGTGCCAACCGGCTGCTTCGACGGCCAGGGAAGACCGATCGATTGTGGCAGCGGTATCACTACTGTGACACAAGGCGGTCAGCCAACTTCATGCCCAGTCCCGACCGGTTGCTTCAATGACCAAGGCCAACCCATCGATTGCGGTAGCGGTGTCACGACTATCACCACCGGATCATCCTGCCCAACCCCGACCGACTGCGGCGGGTTCACTATCACAGCTCCCCCAGTCACCATAACTTCTGTAGGCCAATGCCCCAGCACACCTGCTGGCTCGTCTTGCGCAAAGCCCACCGGTTGTTTCGACAACAGCGGAAATCCAGTTGATTGCGCGCCTACTGTCACGATCACCGGCGGCTCATCTGAGTGCCCAACTACACCGCCATCGACTATCACGATTACACAAGCTCCACAGTGTACTGATAGCAGTGGACAACCTTCAGACTGCACGACAACTATCACCAGCCAGTGCCCGAATACACCAGTTCCCTCGACATGTGTTGGTTGCTTCGACGACAGTGGAAGTCCGATTCCATGCGCAGGTACCTCTGTATGTCCAACAGCACCAGGGGCGACTGTCACGGTACCCGCACAATGCACCGGTTGCTTCGATGATAGTGGGAGTCCAGTCCCATGCGGAGGCACTGCTGTATGCCCAACACCACCCGCGTCGACTATTACAATCTCAACACCTGCGCAATGCACCGGTTGCTTCGATGACAGTGGAAGCCCAGTCCCATGCGGAGGCACCGCCGTGTGCCCAACAACACCAGCCTCGACTGTCACAGTACCCGCACAATGCACTGACAGCAATGGACAACCTTCAGACTGCAGAACTACGATCACCGATGTGCAGACCGTCACCAGCGAGTGCGCAGGACCGAGCACCGTCACTACTACCATAGGCGGTACGACATCGACAGTCACCAACGTTCAGACCATCACCAGTGTCGAGAACTGCGTTCCAAGCACGGTTGTATCTACACAGGTAGTCCCAGGCTCAGCCGTGACAAGCACTGTAGTATCTACACAGACTGTTCCTGGCTCGGCCGTGACAAGCACCGTAGTATCTACGCAAACGGTCCCAGGTTCAGCCGTCACCAACACCGTCACAGAAACCGAAACCATCCCAGGCTCAGCCGTGACCAACACCGTTACAAAGACCGAAACCATCCCAGGCTCAGCCGTGACCAGCACCGTCGTATCAACATCGATAATCCCCGGCGCAGCCGTAACAAGCACCGTCACCGCCCCAGGCGGCACAAGCACCGTGACAAACACCGTGCCAGCCTCCACCGTGACACGAACACAAACCTCAACCGTGGTCTCAACAGCACCAGGCGCCACGCTCCCCTGCACCAGCGTGCGAACAACGACGGCGACATCAACCGTCACCAAGACCAAGACCAGCACCGTGACCGCAGCGGCCTCCGCCACGACCTGGGGCTCCTGGTTCGGCCGGGGCCAGCACTAAGCACCACATCACGGCACGGCACACCCGCCAACCACGCGCGTGAAGTCGGAACAAGGGAGAACCCAAACCCGCACTCCAACGCCCACCCACACACGCGCGCGCCATGAAGACCAAAAAAAAAACACTCTTCCCCCCCACCAGCAGCAGCAGAGAGAGAAAGAAGAAAGAAACGAACGCAAGGATTTGAAACCCCATGATTTGATTTAATGATGAAGACCACCCCAACTGACGACTATCCTTTCCCCCGACACGGCTATGTAGATGTAGATAAGATATCTGTGTAACACCGGTTATAGGTGCAGGTACCGTACCTACCTACCTAGGTAGCTTGCTTTCACTTCGATGGATGGTATAGAGCGAGGAGAGAGAGAGCAGAGTAGAGCAATGAAATGAAATGAATGGTATTGAGAAAGATAAGAGAGGCTTCTCCTGCTTCTCCTGCTTCTCCTGCTTCTCCTGCTTCTCCTGCTTCTCCTGCTTCTCCTGCTTCTCCTGCTTCTCCTGCTTCTACCGCCTCTAGCTGCAAACAAAGCAGCTTAAAACATCTATAGTGTAAGTCAGCTCTACACTGGCTACAGATCAAGTAGAAGCCGAGTCATGTAGTATTCCGATCGGAGACTGTCGTATAGCTACCAGAGCATGCGGGTTGTTTCGCTTAGTTACGGCATGGCTCGAGGCCGAGTGAATCGGAGAGAACAAATGATGGAAAAGCAGATGATGGAGCGTGAAGCACAATGCCAGGCGAGGCGCCAGGCAGGCCCTGCCCCCACCAAGAAATCAGGACATGTGTCGTGGTACATACAAGACTGTCTACTCGCTCGAACGCCAACATGCAGTGGACTCTTCTACAATTGTAGTCTGTGAAGAGATTGATCACCAAACTTGACAAGAAACACCATGCCAGATCTTGCTCAGTCAATCTTGACCTCTTGAGCCGTTAATAAGCTTCCCATTTGTTCTTCCTTTCGGCCTCTCCACTGCCATTCCCAGAGCACGGGCAAGAACTGCCATAAGTCGAACTCGGGCCACAACACGTGCAAGAAAACGATGCGTGTATCCTCGTGACACTGCCATAGCATGAAGTCACTTAGTCTTTCGACGCCCGATGTGCGTATTAAGAGGTCGAGGGGTGGGTCCGAGGCTGTGAAGAGATGGGAACTTATGGTGGCGGAATTGATGTCTTCAGGATTCTTGTATTGTGTCGGGGATGGTGGAGATTTGGACAAGGAAGACCGAGGTTTGGGAGTGGGCGAGCCAGTGTAGGAAGTTGGCGGAGAGGAGGGAGAGGAGAGGACTTCTGGGGGGAGTGTGGTTGAAGAGGAGGATACCGAGGAGGCGTCTGCTTCTGGTTCTTGGTCCAGGTCGTGCTGCTGGTCTGGCGTATGTGATTGTGGAGATGTATCAGAGGCCAACGAGGTGGAACTTGAGGAAGGTGAATGCCGTGCTGCAGGATGACCAGGATTCATGTGCTCATTCGAGTCTTGCTCGTGGTCGTGCTGCGACCTTAGGGTGTTCTTAATTCGTTCTTCTGTAAAGGGGGTCCGTCTCTCGTGGGCTGTGTGGGGGGGAGGTACAGGTCTGGCGTACTCTTGCACCGTCCTCCTCATGGCGGTGGTGATCTCGTCCCGGCTGGTGTATGGGAAGCAGACGTTCAGGACGGTCTTGTGGTTGTGTTCGGTCATGCGGCATGCTCGGTCCATCGCCTCGAGCACATCGGGCTTGATCAGGTTGCGCTGGCCGAGGATTCTTATGCTTGCGCCGTACCTGTCGAGCAAATCGCCGTGTTGCGACAGCTGGGTGAGTTTGATCTTGGCCATGTCCATCAGCGCGTCGACCTCGTGTTTCGACCTCTTGAAGTTCTCGATGCTGAAGGCATATATGGTGACAGTGTGCACGCCCGATTTGTAGCATACCTCGAGGATCTGGTGCTAATTAGCATGCGCGGCAAGTAGACCACCATTGACTGACTCTTGCTAGGGCCTCAAACCCTAGATTGTGACCCTCGACGGTCTCTATGCGGTGGGTTCGAGCATATCTTCTGTTTCCGTCCATGACAAATGCAACATGTCGAGGCACGTTCCCCTGTTTGATTGCACCTATCAAAAGCTCCCGCAACTGATTCAGAGCCCATTCGGCCGGCGGCGAGGACAGGATCCATTTCCGAAAGGTCGATATCTGTTTCGAACCCATGTTCTCGACTGATGAGGTTGAAGGTGCAGTGAGCTGGCTGGGGGGGTGGGAGGTGTTCTAATGGTCGCAAAGGTTGCTCTATTGATCGGAAGACGCAGTCATGACTAAGGGTACCGCTGACGGGGGAGGCAGGCGGGTGTAATACTTTCTGGCGCGAGGATGATGGCTTGGGACTTTTTGGCGCAGGGCGAGCAAATCGTGGCTTGAATGCAGGGTCGACGTCAGCCTCCCACGGCTTCAAGTTTCCGAATACAACAAGTCAGGCTTCCACAATGATCGCCGCCGAGCCCTGGACCTTGCCGTGTTACGCGTCTTTCCCTGCTGATCCGCGGCATGCATATCACCAGCCTGCAGAGGAAGTCACTACCTACTATGGCGCTTGATTAGATCATGTTTGAGAGCACAGCCTCGCCGAGATCAAGCTGGAGAGGAAATCAGATCATGCCATTCCAAATGCTTCTAACTGCAATATCTCGACACGCTAGCTCTCGAGAAGCAGCCAATGCTTAACGCTATGAAAGTGCCTGCAAGCGCCTGCAAGGGCCTGCAAATGCCTGCAAGTGCCCTCTTCGGTCTTGGCCCTCACCCGGTCGCTTCCGGCTCTGATCCCCTCGTGCCAGTAGTGCCTGGCGGCAGGAGCACATCAGGCAACTTGATGCCAATGCCCCCCGGCGTACTCGTCTGTTGCGGCTTCTGGATCTGCGGGTTGCTGCCTCTCGGCCCACTACTGCTGTCATCATTCCTATCGTCGTCTTTCCTCAGTTCCACCTCCAGCTTCTCGAGCTTCTCCCCCCGGAGCACCTTCTCGATCTGGGCTTTGTCAAGCGTCTCCCACTCCATCAATGCATCTTTCAGGGCCTCGAGCTCTTTCCGCTTCTCGCCCATGAGCTTGTCAACCCGCTCTCGTGCATCTTCGACGATTTGCCGCACTTCGCGCTCGATCTGTTGCTTGGTCTCGCTAGATAGCTTCTCATAGTCGCGTGTGTAGTCGACGTTTCCGAGCGTCTTGGAATATCCGCATCTGGCCACCAAGTGGTACGCGATACTCGTCGCTTGACTCAGGTCAGATGTGATGCCGCTGGTCACTTTGTGGGGCCCGTAGATAAGCTCTTCGGCAGCTCGACCACCCATGGCTACATCAATGTTGGCAAGATACTGGTCGTAGCCACGACTGACCTCGTCCATAGGGGGCAGCTGGTGTGTCACACCGAGCGCTTGGCCTCGGGGGATGATGGTCATCTTGTAAAGCTGATCCGTGCCCGGCGTGAACAGGTTGGCAAGACAGTGACCGGCCTCGTGGTACGCAGTCATGATCTTGTCCTTCTCGCGCACCATCCGAGATTTGACTTCCGCGCCCATCATGATCTTGTCCTTGGCCCATTCGAAGTCCAGCGCCGAGACCTTCTTGTGCTTGAACCGCGATGCGTGGACTGCTGCTTGGTTGACCAGGTTGGCCAAGTCGGCACCAGACATCCCGCTGGTCGCCCGTGCAAGGTTGGTGGCATCAACCTCCCCCGTGATCGGCACATTCTTCATGTGGTGCTTCAAGATCTCGATTCGGCCTCGCACGTCGGGCAGAGGCACGGTAACGCGCCTGTCGAATCTCCCGGGTCGGGTGAGGGCCTTGTCGAGCGCTTCCGGGTAGTTGGTCGCCGCGATCAGGATGACGCCAGTGCTGGGACTGAAACCGTCGAGCTCGGTCAGAAGCTGGTTCAGAGTCTGTTTGGCGTAGGCAGGGTCTCGGGCATTCCGCTTGCCACCAACAGCGTCCAGCTCGTCAATAAAGATGATACTAGGAGCCTTGTTTCGAGCTTGGGCAAAGAGGTCACGCACACGCTTAGCACCAACACCGACGTACAGCTCGTCAAACTCCGAACCAGACATGTAGAAGACCGGGCAACCGGCTTCGCCGGCGACAGCTCGAGCAAGCATGGTCTTGCCGGTGCCGGGGGGGCCAGTCAGCAACACACCTTTGGGCAGTTTGCCGCCGAGTTGATTGAAGCGCTCTGGATTGATGAGGAATTCGACCAATTCTTGCAATTCGTCCTTGGCTTCGTCACAACCGTGCACATCGGAAAAGCGGACAGTCTGGTGCTGGGCTTGAACTTCGTTGCTCTGGCCGCCCCTTTGGCGGAAATTGCCGGTCATCTCCACGACCATGGTCAAGATGACCAGGGCGACATAGCCGGCAAGGGCGACCCAGAGTAGTGTCCTGACCCATTTGAGGATGGTGGAGCCCCAAGACTCTTCGACGACGACGTAGAGCGGGGCCTCCTTGGCGCCAGTGCCGGCGGTGTTCCCGGGTCGCACCATCTGACCACCTTTGACTTGAGCAGCTATGGCCTGGCCAACAGCTTGTAGTTTGTCGGAAGCGAGTCCAGCGGTGGATTGTGGAGCGAATGAAGAAGTGGCGCCAGGAGCACTGCCGGTCATCTGAAGGGCCTTGAGGTAGACCGAGTCGGCAGCAGGGTTGTTGGCATATCGGCCGGTCTCGTAGCGCTCAATGACCAGCTTTGGCATGTTGGCTCGGAGAAGGGCAGTGTAGAAGGTGTTCTGGGCAGTGGCGCTGGTGGGGTTGTTGTTGGCGGTGCGCTCGGCGTGAGCCAGTTGATTCTGGTTCCATGCCTGTGGAGTGCTTGCAAAAGACCGTATCTGGCGAGAGGAGAAGCGTGTGTTCCTGGTTGCGCTGCCTAAGAGTAACGATGCCAGACCGGTCTGCGTTCGCCGTTGGGGTTGGAAGGTGGTTGTATTCGAGGGGCGCGAGGAGGGCAGGCTGGAGGACGAGGGTCTCAAGCCGATGGCTGCAGACGTCGGTTGCCTTTGCGTAGTATACTGGCGCGTTGAGAGGGATCGCAGGCTGCTCATCGGCGTCGATGCGAGGCAGTCCGGCAGATGCGGTCGGTGGCCAAGCTGGGTTCTGTTAGACATGTCGTGCCCTCTCGATGCACCCTTGCCACTCACTGTCGTCGCGATCCTGGTAGCCGCCATATTGTCTGCCTTGGTACACGTTGACAGGCGGCGAGTGTTCTTGAGGGGCGAGAGAGACGATCGGAGTGATTGCCACACATCAGGCCCAAGTGCTGCCGTGATCGACTGTGATGGGCTTGTCAGCAATCTGCGCATCACTTTGGACATGACGGGTCGTACTGGAAATGCAGTGAGTGTGGTTTGCAGGACCATTGCTAGGTGTCAGCGGCACCAGGCCGCAACGCGAGAGTCGGCGAAACCAGATAGATGGTGAGGCGGTCGAAACGTGCACTGCTGGTGGGGATGAAATCAAGCAAAAGCCGCAGCGCAGGGTAGCGCAGTCTGCCGGCTGGACAATATCACAATGACAATGCTCACCAAGAAATCAAGATGCACGGTAGGCAGTAGATGGTACACGCCGACAAGAGGCATCATCGACATCGGGGCCTGCGGTGGTAGTTCCATCACCTTCGCCGTTCGGCCAGCCTAGCGCGCTAACTTGACTCGACACGTCTTCTACCCATCGTCGCCACATGCTCTCTGCCGCTAACTGACTACTAACTGAGTACTAGTCCAAGCAGTAAGCTGGTGCCACTTCACTTGCTGCCTGGCTGCCTGCAGATTTCGGTGAACGACGAGGCCCAGTCTTCACGTGCTGATGGCTTGATAGTGACCAGTTACCACCCTTCACCCTCACACATCATCACCAACAGAAATCCCGGCATATCGGAGAGCACAGGACTGACGACACACAAGTTAATCGAAACCCCCCAGCCAGAAGGAGAAGCACGATCCGAGCGCCAGACAGGTGCTGCCAGAGCCCTACACGTGCCGTCTAGTGGCCTCTCTAGAGGCACTCTCAATCACAGACACTGTATCTTTGGCCAACAAGTAGTAATCCAGAATGTCACGCAACCCCCCGCCGCCGCCGCAAAACACCAACAATGGCCGCAACGAATACATTCCCCAGTACATCTCTGCCAAGCCCTTCTACGCCGAAGACCTGCTACAAGACACAGAGTATCTCTCCCATCAGCGCTCCAAAGCCGAACAAAAAGACACCCTCGACAAAGCAAAATGGTACTCCCGCGGACGCACCACGGGCCCCGCCGCCACAAAGTTCCGCAAAGGCGCCTGCGAGAACTGTGGCGCCATGACCCATAAGACCAAAGAATGCCTCAGTCGGCCCCGAAAGCAAGGCGCCAAGTGGACAGGCCGCGACATCCAAGCCGACGAACTCGTCCAAGACGTCAACCTAGGCTGGGACGCCAACGCGACCGCTGGAACGGCTACGACGTCCGCGACTACGACTCCGTCGTCAAGGACTACGAGGACATGGAAGGTCTGCGCAAAGTAGCAGCTTCCAAGTCCCCTCTCCCCGAAGGCGAAGAAGCCGACGCACTCGCACCCGCAGACGGCGACCACTACGCCGAAGAAACAGACATGGGCCGCAACCAACCAACCTCCACCCGCCAACTCCGCCTCCGCGAAGACACGGCAAAATACCTCCTCGACCTCAACCTCGACAGCGCCAAATACGACCCCAAGACCCGCTCAATGGACACCACCGCCCACTCGCTCAACGCCGCCAACCCCGGCGCCGACGACCTCGCCTCAGAAGGCTTCACCCGGCCCTCGCACGACCCGCGCTCCGACGCCGCCGCCTTCGAGCGCGCCCAGCGCTACGCCTGGGAAACCCAAGAAAAGCCCATCACCGCCAACGCCCCGACCCCGGCCGCCCAGATCGCCGGCAGCACCGACGACCCCACCGCCAACCCCAAAAGCAAAGTCCACCTCGAAGCGAACCCCACCGCCAGCGCCCTCGCCCACAAGCAAGCCCTCGACGCCAGCACCGCCAAAAAAGCCCAGCAGAAATCCTACCTCGCCGCCAGATACGGCGACCCCTCCACCCTCACCACCAAGAAACCCCTCACAACCACCAGCACAAGCGCATACGTCACATACGACCCCGAGACCGGCCGCGAACTCGACCAGACCACCGGGAAGCCGCGCTTGATCCCCGTCGCCCGCTCAAAGTACCCCGAGGACATCCACCCGGCCAACCACACGAGCGTGTTTGGCAGTTATTGGCGCGACGGCCAGTGGGGGTACCAGTGCTGTCACAGTTTTGTGAGGAATAGCTATTGTACGGGCGAGGAAGGGAGGAGGGGCTTCGAAGAGGAGGAAGCGCAGCGGCTTGGGAGGAACTTGGTTGCGGAGACTGCTGAGGAGGACAGAGCTGAGGCGGCTGAGGGGGTGCCGTCTGACAGTAAGAAGAGGAAGGCTGTCGAGGACGGAAATGATGACGGGGGCGGGGAAGTTCAGAAGAGAAGCAAAACGGAAGAACCGTCATGATTTAGGATTGTAGCATCTAGCGTTCGACCATCGTCCTTGTATCTAATTCTGCAGCGAAGTTCAGCCCTGTGGATACCAATAACTAACCATGTTCAATAACGACATTAGGCCTTACCCAGGTCTCATGGGCAATGTAAATCTGCAGCAGCAGGTATTCCATGTCCACTCCTAGCAGATGCTGACAGGTGATCTCCTCGACTCCGGAAGCTGATGTTGCGGCCCCGAATCGATATTGCCCGCCTCTTGCTGTTCGAGCGAACTGTCTGTGGTCGGCACGCCATTTTGGAATCGAGCAGGTTCAAGACCACTCACCTCAGCTGAAGAGTACGAAAACGAAGAATAGGACGAATAAGGTCCCGGTTCGACCATATCCAGCGGACTCACAGTCCTACCTGTCGCGTCCGGTGACAAGCCGCTAACAGTCTGATCACCGGTGACCTGAACATCCCCACTCTCGATAGCACCTTCTATGGTCAGCTGGCAAAATCCGGCTGTCTGTTGTTCGGTGCTGCTAGAACTTGCCGCGCAGTGCCCCCTGACGGCGGCATTCAACGAGTGTCTTGGTGCCTGGAGTACTCTTGACCGAGTTCGTATTTCAGCATGCTCATGTCGCTGCTGCTGCAATCCCTGGCCGGCATGCCGCTCGTTTGCTGGCGCGTATGTCACTACTAGACCTCCCGTATGGGTAGTATCGTCTTGATTCTGAACTTGCTCGGCAGCAGAAATACCTCTAGGTCGTCCTTCTTGTCTTGTCACACAAGCGCTACGCCGCTGCCTTTCATCTTCTCTTGCGCAGGCTTTCTCGATCTCCTCAATGGCGTCCTGTAAGCCGCTGGAATCTCTCAGCCGCGCAAGAGGATGAATGCTGATGGTACGTTGGCCCACGCCGTGACCGCTTGCCCGGTTGCCAAAGCGACCCCGAATCTGTGAGCCATCCTCTGCTTGCGTCAGCACACCAGGCTGCGAAGCTCTGATTACACCTTTTGGTAAGCTTGATCGTCGTGGATGGTGTAGTGGTCGGGGTACTGAGACGGGTGAAACCGTGCCCATCATACGCCTAAGGATGCTGACTGGCGTCTCAAAGTCTTGTGCTCGATGTGACGCTTCGTTCTGGTGCGTACTAATAGTACAGTCTCTTTCGGCTTCTGTGTTGCCTCCCGAGTTGTGGTCGGCCTGAAGGATTCTTTGAAGCGCTTCCGTTAGACGTTGGAAGCGTGAAGGCGGCATTAGGCGCAGCTCTTGCGCTTCATTGCTGCCGAACTCTGGCAAGCCATCAGGCGTTGGCGACTGGAGCAACGGTGGTCGACAAGGAATCAATGGGTATGCCATAGTCTGAGCAGCGGCTTCGAGGGCTTCATCAGAGGAGGGTGAACGTTCATGTTTCCGATGATCGTGCACCCCTTGCAGTCGCAGACCGCAGTCGATGTCGTTGAGCGAACGTGACCGTCGGTGGCTACCGTCTGGCGAGAACGAAAAGAAGAAGGTGCTGTAGCAATGTAACGGCTCCGAACCAACGACGTTGTCGGGTCTGTTCTGAGGATTCTGATGCATATTTGCAACGAGTGACGTTCTAATAATGGGGTGGACAGTCGTCCCTGCGATGAGCGTCGTTTCTATGTCGATACCCAACGCACCTTGAAGGGTGGCCCATGGGCAGCACATGTAGATATGGGTTAGCACGTGAGAGTACGTACCATCTTACTTTGTTCCTTCTCCATGGCTCTGCTTGGATTGTGACTGCCATGCTCAGTACGAAAGTCGTCTGCACCTGCCTCCTAGGTGCCACCACAGCGTTCGGGACCTCGCATAACTGAACATTGGTCAGTAGTGGTAGAGTGACAGTCTCATTTGACCAGAAGTTCACAGCTTTCATTGAACAATGCGATCGAAGTATAAAGGCTCGTCTGACCTTGCCATACATCCACATGAATCGCTCCAGTTGACGTGAGTATTGCACTCTTGGACCGTCCAAAACGCCAAAAGTCTATGTATCCGAGCATCCAAACCATGCTGCTGACAGGACCTGCCTTGAATGCCAATTGCCAGCTGGTGCCGATCCCAATCTATGCTGCTGTTCCCATTATATGATACACATTAGAAATGCCAAATGGACCTCACGTGGGACATCTGCTCCATAAACACTATAACCTGAGTAGCTTGAAGCTCGTATTTCCATCATTCCACATCGTCTCGCTAGTCGTTGGAGAGTGTCGCAGGTGTCAACAAGGGCGTTGCGGGCTTCGGTTGAGGCTTCGATGGGGTGCCTTGAGCCGACTCTTTCCTGAACCCACGCAGTATGCCTTCTAGCCGCCTACGCTCTTCTTGCTCCGCCTAAGGTCAAAGTCAGTCCTCTTCTCGAAGGTCAATGAGATCATGCTTACCCTTAGCATCTTCATGCTCTCTGCCCGACTATCGCGCATCATTTTCTTGAACTCATTTTTCAGCACCATGGTAGATGTAGTCTCTGGTGGCAGATTGTTCTTCACACCTAGCCATTTGACCTGATCTTCGTTGATTTGTGCATCCAAAGCTTCACACTTGTCACGCAGTTCATCAATTAGAGCCTCCAGTTTATCTCGTTCTTTTTCATTATCTATGCTTGCTTTCGTCATAATTTCGTAGTCCTCGATCGTGTCCTTGAGCTCCTTCTGGAGTGCGTTAACCTTGTTCTGGAGCTCGGCACTACCGACGCCCTTCGTTTCATGCGCTTGCGAAAGGAGCTCTAGTTCTTGCTGGAGCTCATTGTTCCTGGCCTGCAGTTCGTCGATCTGCTTTCTGATCTCTGGGTTCATCGAAACGTCAGCTGCACGCTGCGCTCGGGAGCCGTATGCGCCATCAAGCTCGGCTTTTGCCATTGTAAGCTCAGTCTGAGATTGGATGGCCTGCGACTCCATGTCTCTCATCTCTTTCTGAAGTGCTTCAAGCTCATCATGCTTCTGTTGCGTATCCAACTCTGCTTGTTCCTTGGCGGCCTTGACTTCGTTTAGCTGTTGTAGATGACTCTGCGACTTGAGCTCAAAGTCATTCTGTACCTTGGCGTGGTCTGCTTGCAGCTCGGTGAAAGCATGCTGTCTAGCTTCGATTTCTTGCATCAGCCTTGCCTCGTTCTCTCTCCTCGCATTCCTCTCAGCTTCGAGCGCTTTACTGTCTTGCATGCCGGCTTGCTTCTCCAGCAGCTGCTCGTTCTGTTTTGCTTGATCGAGCCGTTCCATCAGCAACTCCAGCTGCTCTTCTGTTTGCTGCAGCTCCTTATCACTCACCGCTTGGAGCTTTTTAGCCTCTTCTAGCTCTTCTGTGAGGTCCCGGATATGAGCATCCCGCTGAGCATCTGACTTTGAATTGAGCTCTCGCTGCTGTTGGATCTGCCTCGTCAAGATGTCCTTTTGGTCCAGAAGCGTGTCGATCCGTTGGTTCAGACGCTCAAGAACATTTGTAGAATAGGCCATTTGTGAGTGCAGGTCGTGTCCATAGTCTGTGTCCGGGGCTGCAATAGGACTCTTACTGACCGATTCCGTCCTCTCCAGCATGCCATGTAGTTTTGTCGCAAGTACACCGAGCTCCTCCACAGGTCGTCCAGCCATCTCGCGCGCCTTTGATTCTTGAGCAGTCCCAAGAGCTTCCAGACCTTGGCCCATATACGTCAAATGCGCTTGTATCTGTGCGCCAACCCTGCCATGCAAGCCCTCATCCGATGACTCAGGGGGCGGTTCAAAGTGTTCTGCAAGCGGGGCTTGCTGTATCATGCCGTGCAGTTGCGCATTGAGGTGTTGCAGGCGCAGTGCAACGTCCTCGATTGGCTGTACATCCCTGGTCATCCTTCGGCTGCCTCTACCTGCATACTCGTGGACATAATCAGGAACTTGATAGAGACTGCGATCATCAAAATCGCTTGAGCCATCGATGCCCGACAGGCTCCTAGACTGGCTAGCCATGCTCTCAGGACTTCTCGGCAGCTCGTTTTTTCTTACATTCTTCTTGAGACCCCGGTGTGTAAATTGCAGTATACCTGCTGTGTGTTGCATGACTCGTCGCTCTACTTCTTGCAGCCGTGTCTCCAGGACCTTGACTTCTTGCGCCATCTGCTCGACTTTGTCACTACTTGTGAGCAAGTCTTTTTCCGTGTGCACAGCTCCACTACTCTTCCTTCCAAAAAAGCTCGATCGCTTCTGGCGAGATTCGGTCGCGTCGCTAGGGGACAGTTTGCTCATGAGTTGCTCTGCTTCGTGCATTTTCTTCTCGAGGCCAAGCTGTCTTTTCGCACCCTCGACCTTGGTACGCAAGAAACCTCTTTCGCGCTTGAGATATTCTAATTCTTCGATTGACAAGATCTCAAAATCCTTGCTGTCCATGATCGCGGTCTCCATGAGCAGGTGCATGGCTACTGGGTCGTTGGAGTTGATCGTCGCAGACGCTCGAGGTTGTGCCGGTCTCGTTTCGTACCTTTGCTCGTGGCGGCCGTACGTACTGCTCTGGCGGGGTCTTTTGTGTCCGCCATTCTGATAGTACTGCTGCTGCATCTGAGGAGGCAGTGGTGACTCCTCCGCCGGTCCAGGACCACTGTAGATTGAGCTGGGGACATATCGACTTCGTGTCTCGTCCACACTCGGTGTAGCAGAGTTCCTGATCCCGAAGTTGAAGCCCTGCATTTCTTATGGGATGTGAGGGCGCCTACTGTATGAGGCTGTACTCGCTTAAACGCTCGACATCAACTCTTCCTTCGAGGCATTATCGTTGTGCCCACAGTACGATGGCTAGGAGAGGAGACTGGAGGCGCCGTCCTCCTCGAATCAATGCCTGCGCGGCGCGAAGTGGTCTGTGCTGATTTTGAAATTACCTCGACTGGGCGATGCTATACTCGATCTGATCGTGACAGATACCGTCGCCTAGGAACGAGTGCGTTGGATATCAGCAATCTTGACGGTCCTTTGCACGAATGAGGGTCAGGGCTAAGGACTGCCATAATATGTGTAGCAGGAACGGCCCCTAGACAATCGTGTACAGGAGAGGGCGTCTCCACCGCAGGCGCCGTCGCATTAGGCACCAAGTTTATGTCCATGGGGAATGAGCTTGACTGCATTCCTTGCCCAAAGCAGACACTTAGGGGTTCTTGCCTTAGCCTATCACACAGGACCATGTCTTGCCGTGCCTGTTGCCAACCAGGAGTTCTTGGAGTCAGCCGTGCACAGCTGTGCTCGACCTGCTTGTCCTCAGTCTCTTGCTCGATCTCGGCGTCCCCATCATGCAGCATGTTCAGCAACACTCAATGTCACTACGGATCGATACGTGATGGCCGACAATACTGACCTCCACGAGATCCGGGGGCTAACTTAGTGCGTCCAGAGCCCCGGGCAGGGATGACGCAAAATGAGTGTCGGAGACCTTGAGATTAGGACTTTCCCCCTAGTTACCTTGGACACGTCCTCGCCATCGCGTCCAGCGCTGTGGTTGGCGTGCTGGAACAATATTGCTATCTGCTTTGAAGCGCTTGTGGACGATCTTCATCATTCTTACTCTCAGTGCTACACGCTGCGAAGTCATAGTTGTGGAAGCGCCCGTCCATCAACCGGAACAGGGAGGGGCTTTGTGGCTTCCGAACAACTTTCCCCTAAGGAGAGCTGCAAGCAAAAGCAGTGCCTAGATGAATGAAGAACATCCTGAGGAAGACGAGCAGCGGCAGCCACTTATCATGGGCAGGGATACCAATGATGTTGTCTCTGCATCCAGCATGTTCAATGGTCAGACGTCAAGACCAGCTGGGCTCGGAGAGCCTGCTTCTACTCGAGGCCTGACTAGAACGATCTCGGGGAGGTTGTTGACACATTCTCAGACCAAGTTCAAAGTTTACAAGAGACGCTTCTTTGGCCTTTTCCAGCTCGTGCTGCTCAATATTGTGGTCTCATGGGACTGGATCGCGTTTGCGCCAGTATCCAGCACGGCGGCAGCATACTTCAACACTACGGAAAGCGCGATCAATTGGCTATCAACAGCTTTCCTCTTTGCTTTCGTGGTTGCAACACCATTTACTTTCTGGGCCTTGAGTAAGCATGGCCCCAAGACATCAATAATCATTTCCTCGTGCCTGCTACTCGTTGGAAATTGGATCAAATTTGCGGGCGCAAGGTCGAATATCTTCGGCGTAGTCATGTTCGGACAGCTTCTTATTGGCTTTGCCCAGCCATTTGTATTAGCAGCGCCCACGACATACTCAAATCTATGGTTCAGTGCGTCCGGGAGAACAACAGCCACAGCACTGGCGTCTCTGTCGAACCCGTTTGGCGCAGCCTTAGGTCAGCTCATCTCCCCATTCTGGGTGTCAACACCGTCAGATATACCTTACTCAGTGCTCTGGGTCAGTATTATCGCTACCGTCGCATCTCTTCCGTCATTCTTTATCCCAGGGAAGCCACCATCTCCTCCAGCACCGAACATGGACATGCTACTTGCAACCAACCATCCTTCCGCCAACTCCATCAAGCACGATCTTCGAGTACTTGCTACATCTCTCGAGTTCTGGCTAGTCTTCGTCCCATTTGCAGTCTATGTTGGCTTTTTCAACGCCTTCAGCAGCCTGCTGAACCAGATCCTCGAACCATACGGCTTCAGCGAAGACGATGCCGGCATCGCAGGCGCAGTGCTAATCGTGGTCGGGCTCGTCGCGGCAGCAGTAACGAGTCCGCTCAACGACAAGTACAAATTCTACCTGTGGTTCATTCGAGCGGCTGTTCCAATGATCGCGTTCATGTACTTGATCTTCATTTTTGCGCCGCCCACGAGCAGCATACCATACGTCTATGTTGTTTGTGCGCTCCTCGGTGCAGCCAACTTCGGACTGGTGCCAGTCGTGCTTGAGTTCCTGGTCGAGATTCTACATCCAACCAGCCCCAGCGTCTCCAGCTCGCTTTGCTGGTCGGGCGGACAGTTGCTGGGCGGCATATTCATTGTTGTCATGGATGCGTTGAAAACTGGGAATGAGGGCAGCCCGCCAGCGAACATGCACCGTGCGCTGGTCTTTCAGGCCGTAGTAGCTATTGCTGTCATGCCGTTGCCGCTCTGCTTGGGCCTTTTTGGCAGGAATGGGATGGTCAGGCTCAAGAGGTGGGAGAACGAACATGCAAGCGCGACAGAGAGAGACAGGGATCTTCATGAGGACAACAGGGACAGTGAAGACACACCAGAGTCGTGAGATAGTAGAGTAGATCCTGTACAGTATCTTTGTAATTCACTCCATCGTCTTGCTCTACGTGTCGATCTTTGATCTCCTAGATACTCGATATGCTTGGATGGGATCCTCGTAAGCCTCCGGTTGAGATCCTGTAATGTTATTAGGGCGGACCTCGTCAGCGCCAAAGACGAATGAACCACGCTAGCACCTGCGCGATGCAGAAGTATCATCTTTGAAGGGTCTATTGTATCATCGTTCATGCTAAGGTTCTGTACAGGGGTGCTATCTGTATAATGCGTGCGAGCTTCATGTCTTGAGCAGTGGTATCTTGTCTGGAACTTGCAGACTCTCACATGCGCTTGGTGGCGGGAATATCGTACCGGGAGGTCGCACCTGCTCACTTGAGCATCTTGAAGAGCTTGGGGGCGGCACATTGAGTTGCGCAATGCTGTAGATGGAAGACTGTATGCACGTCAGCACGTTACGTATCAGTCTGATGCTCCCAACTTACACTCTTCAACACAGTCCTCCTTGGGTCCCTTGTAGCTTTCGTCTTCTTGCTGAGCAGTGACTCGCTCAACGCACTCGGCGTAGTGGTGCTTGTAGCCAATACATCCGGCTGATTTGGCGCATTCTGAATACGTAAATCAGCACAATGTTCAGCGCAAAGAGTCGCGAGCGATAAAGCTCAGTAAGCGCCGTGTGTACTGACCTGCTTCGAGCTTTGGCTTAGGGTCTTCTGGCTCCTCCTCCTCCTCCTCCTCCTCCTCTTCCTCCTCTTCTTCTTCCTCTTCCGCATCGTCACCACCTTCCTCGGCGTCGTCTCCACCCTCACTAGACTCTTCGTTGTCTTCAGACTTGTCCTCAGATTCGCCTTCGCCGTCGTCCTTGCTCTCCTCCTCGTCGTCGGCAGGAGCTTCGGCCTGGACGTCCTGCGGCCATGGCAAGGACTCCAGGATGTCGGAGAAGAACTCTGCGATACCCATCTTGTATGCCGATGAGATGGTACGAGCTCTGAATGAAAGGATGTATGGCTGGTCGTTGAATTAGCTTCGATAACTCATGGCAAAGCGCAGCTTCGACTTTTGGCAGGAGCTACCTGGCTGAATACACTAACGCTGATTGGGCGAGGATTGGCGCCTTGGCGTTGTGACCGCTCTCGTTTACCGACCGCGGAATCTGGGCTCCGATCTCTCGCTCGGCTCCATACTCCCCTGAGCAAGTCGCTTGACAGTCACGTCCTTCTTGACCGGTCTTGAAGACTGTTGACGACAGATAAG
Organism: Knufia petricola; assembly: GCA_002319055.1. Classification (NCBI taxonomy): domain Eukaryota; kingdom Fungi; phylum Ascomycota; class Eurotiomycetes; order Chaetothyriales; family Trichomeriaceae; genus Knufia; species Knufia petricola. The sequence goes on along the minus strand of NMUC01000031.1, from coordinate 54,574 downwards.
ATGTGTGGTGAACTAGGCTACGCATACTATACTGGCTTCCATCCTATGCATTTGAGCTACGCTCTATGAGCACAAGTCGTCTTTGTTCGAGGAATGTACTCAATCACAGTCAGCATTCCTCAGATCTCCCACAATGTTCATTGTCTACGTGCGGTCATCGTTCCCATGAGGTAGGTGAGCACGGTTGTCGTGGCTACTCCAGCTATGTGCTCACTCCGTTGTTTTCGCAACAGCACGGTTGCGTCAATGCCTCTGCCATTTGATGCTTGCCATACTTTCCGGTGCAACCTATGTGGTTTTCCAATCCGTCCACTGTTATGCAAATCCGACATCTATCTGAGGCTTTCAAGTGAAGGAGGACATTGTTTGCCCAAGAGTCAACACCATGCGGTCTTTTATTTGGACTGTCCTAGTGGCAGCCTTCCTAGGTACAGCTGTCCAGGCGCAATCTACAGCTGCGGTATCCGACGTAATCGCAGCTTCAGGCGTCAATGTCGCCAATGTTCCGGACTGTGCAGTAAGCATGAACAGACCTCGATCTAGACAACAAGCTGACGATGGGACAGAAAGTATGCTTGAGCAATTCGACACAATATGCAACCGATTGTGCTCAGATTGATGTCAAATGTCTTTGCAACAGCCAATCATATGTGAACGCCCTCTCCTGCTGTCTTGCAACGAATTGCGACACAGAAGATCAGCAAAGTACGTATCGGCCCTGGCGGGTAGCAGAATAAATCGTTAACACATCGAAGCCGCCATACAATTCAACATACAAGAGTGTGCGGCAGTAAATTCAACGGCTCCGCAATTCGTGGGTTGCTCTCCTTTCAGCCTGACCTCAGGCGGAACCAACAGTAAAACCGCGTCTTCCACCGCGACAGAAAATACAGCAGCGACCACTCTCAGTGGAGCCATCGCTGCTATCCCGGTAGCGTATACGAACACGCAAATAAGCACAGCGAGCTTCGGGGGCGGACCTCTACTCACGAGCTCCTGCACCGTGCCTCTTTTTGCGCAAATTACAGACCTTGCACAGAACACTATTCAATTCCCACAAGTTGGATGTGCCGTGAACAGGGGCAGCTGTTGCCCGTTTGATCCAAATGAGTATGCCGGCCTCACCAAGTGTCCAGATGACTATGCTACAACCTCGGGAGCATGTTGCCCAGAGTGAGTAACTGCAGACACCTTTCCATCTCCATCGCTAACCACAAACAGCGGCTATTCGGTGTATTCTACCGCGCTCGGCGCCGAGACACCCTGTTACTCAAAAGCCAGCAAGACCTATCTCCCAGCAACAACGATGACAGGAAGCCAAGCTACACTCATCACCGACACAGTCTTCAGCCGCCGCTACACCCTCGTCAAACAACCTGCTCCGGTCCTTCCCAAAGGCAGCATAGCCGGCATAGTCATAAACGCCGTGCTCCTCGTTGCCGCCCCCTTCGTTATCGTCTGGCTCCTGCGCCGCCACAAGCGCAACAAGGCCGAGAAAGCCGAGCGAGCCGCCGCCGAGCAAGCCCAACGAGAATCAATGGGCGCGACATTCCCACCAATCGAGCCCACACTCACCCACCAAATGAGCGAAGTCCCCAGCACCGCCTCGCTGACCACCCCCGCCGAGCTCGGCTCGCCAGAGACAGGCTTCAGCACGCCCGCCACAATGAAAGGCATGCCCTTCCCCTCCGGTCTGGCCCAGAACACGCCGTCCTCGCCACCGGCCTACGAAGTCCCCGGCTCAGTCCCCGCCAGCTCAGTCCCCATCGAAATGCCCGGGAGCACATACATCCACGAGCACCACCCGGCCTTCGGCGGCAGCTCGACCGACGTGAGCCGTGAAACAGCGAGCCCGCCGCGCACGCCCCCGAGGTCTCCGGCCGCAACAGCCAGCACGCGCAGCCCCGTGCTGAGTCCGAGCAGCCCGTTCCGAGCAGACAGCCCCGGCATGAGCAACATCGTCATCACGCCGTTGGGGAGTCCGGGCCCGTTGACGAGTCATAGTCCAGGCACGCGGTTCAGAGAGCAGATGTAGGCGCCGTTTCGGTTGTAAATTTTATACACGTTTGGTGGCTGGTTAGCATGTAGCATTTGATTACGTCTTCTCGGTTGCATACCAAATTCAAATATGATTTTACTGATGCAGCTTCACTGATTCGCAAGGCGGTGGCCTACGCACATTTCAAAAGGCCGCAAACGATTGAGTAGGAATATCGTTTTCGAATTGAGTAGGAGTGTCTTATTCGAAATGAGTTATTTACAAGGAACCCGCAGAATCCAGCCTCGCTTATGCATTTTCGTCTTCCAGCTGTTGGCCTGTAGAACAGATCAAACCCACCTCAGAGTCGAACGGAGTGCAGAGATTGGTTGGTTGGACTTGTCCATCAACCAAGGTACGTGCGGAGCAAGACCGCTGCGCTCCTCACCACATGCGTGTAGCTGTCTTGACGGGCAGTCCGTTTCCGTCTCCAGATAGAGCGGTCCATTGACGATTGCGTCCAGCTAGTAATTCCTCGCCGCCTGCTGGCAAGCCTTCAACTGCTCCATGTACCACCCGCAGATATTCAGGTCGCCGTTGTTCTGGTTCATGCAGCTCGTGAAGTTCTTGATGTCCATTGCACACGGGCCGGAGGCTTCCTGGCCAGCGGTGGCGTTGGTGTTGTATGCGCCGGCCTGAGCGTAGTTGAGGTTGTCCTGGGAGGCGGCGGGTTGCTGGGCGGACTCGGGCTGGGCTGCTTGAGAGCTGCCGCCGCCGAAGAAGCCGCCGATTGCGTGGCCGATGCTTGAGCCGACTGCGACACCGCTGGAAAGGTGTTAGTGTTGGTTCGGTTGGTGGTTGTGGAAGCGGGAGCTTTGCCACTTGATCGGAGTCAGGGAGAGACAGGGACTTACGCAGCGGTGCTAGCCATCTGGCCGAAGAGACCTGGGCTTTGAGACTGAGCTTGGGGAGGAGCATGTTGGGCCTGGGCGGGAGCCGTGGACATGGGTCGCTGCTGTTGTGGTGCTGGGCCTCGGGCGGGTGGTGCAGCTTGGGGCCGGGTTGGTGCACTTCGTGCTGGGGCGGCGCCGCCTCTTGATCGTGGCATCTTGGTCGGTTGGTAGCTCGTTGAGTTGGGATTGCGATTTGCAGAGGGGATCGATCGAGCTGTGATGAGATAAGGTGTAAGATTGTGATGGAGAGAAGTGATTGTAAGTTAGATACAAGGGCAATAGGGCGGACCCCAGCTAAGGCTGCCTCGGCCTCGTATGCAAGGCTGTCATGTTTCTAGAAAGCTCACGTTGGCCTCAGGCTCAATTCAAGCCGACCAATGGCCCGGCGGCCAATTGCACCTCGGTGACCCAAACATCACAAGGAACGGCTGATTCTCTCGTTTGCTAAGGATTGATTCTCTATCACCACTACAGAAATGTTCTGGCTGGAGCAGCACAATGCCAAAGATGTGACCATGGCCGTCGGCACTGAGAGATGGCCACCCTGCCCCAGTCTAATTTATTTGCCAGAAATGGCATCTTGTCAACATTGTCAGTGTGTTAGTATATTACATTCGAGCATTGCAAGCTCGCGAAGCGTCAAGCATGAGTACTCGACGGCAAAAGCGAGCTTATCAAGGCCAGTACTGTTCTGGCTGAATCCAGATCACTCGCCCCTTCCAATCTCCACGCTGTGTACCTGTGCTTCACGTGCTTCATGTTTCATACCCCCTTCCGTCCTTGCTCGTTGTATATTTTCCTCCGTCAGAAGTCGAAGCTTCTCTTTGGTCTCTTTGGTGTCAACTCCAACGCTCTCGGCAGGGGATCCCTTCTTCGGCTTCTGGTCATGCTTCATCCCCGGTCGTCGCCAGACTGCTACACGCCTACGCTGGTGGTGGCGGTGGAGGTGCGTCTCCTGATGGTGGTGGAGGAGGGGCATTTGGGTCAGATGGGGGTGGCGGCGGAGCTTGCGAGTATTGCTGCAAGAATGAGCTCAGGTCAGCACTAAAGCCCGCAGGAGGTGCCGGTGGTTGGTCGTAGCCATTTTGACCGTAGCCCTGCTGCTGGTACCCGCCATAACCGTAGTCTTGTGGTGGTGGAGGTGGCGGAGCCTGCTGTTGCCAAGGAGCAGAGCTACCGCCGGGAGGCGCGTAGTTGTTGTAGCTATCGTTGCGCGGCGCCTGCTGCTGCTGTTGCTGTTGCTGCTGCTGCCAGGGTGGAAGGGAGGCAGCTTGGTCGTAGCCACCATGTTCTTGCTGACCGCGCTGCCAAGGAGCAGCACTGCCTGCGCCAGGTGCCGGTCGGTCCCATGGATTCTTGGGCGCAGCGTTATAGCCAGTCGGGTCGTATCCACCTTGGCCACTCTCGAGATACCCTGCTGGACCGCCGTTCGATGGGTTGCCCGATAGCTCTTGCATGAAGTTCTCCATCTCTCTATCAACAGCATCGCCGGCCCCGATTCTTCGCTGAGGAGGACCACCAGGGAGAGCGTTGCGTGGGTCGCTGCCGCGTTGTCTGTCTGGACAATCTCGTGCCATATGGCCAGCATTTCCGCAAACACGGCAGATGATGTTGGCGGTGAAGTTGCGCTGCTCGGGGCAGTCGTACTTTCGGTGGCCAATTTGACCGCCTGGACACTGGTTAGCAACAAAACCGGCTTCGCGTGAGAGGGCCACTTACAGTTCTGACAGGCTTGGTTCTCGTCATCTCGGAGGGTACCGTTGAGGGCGGCAAGTTCTCGCAGCTGGTTTCGCTTGAGCTCGTTCTGACCTTCGGGGATGGAGGCAGCGGTCTCGATGACATTGTGCACCAGCTGCTTGGCTTTGTTGACCTTGTCTTCGGTGTCGGCCATGATCAAGCAGTGTAGGTCCTCCTCTTGGTTGCTGGTGTGAGCTGCATCAGACCGGCCTTTTCCTTCTTTGACGGAGCCTTTGCCTCGGATGGCAATTTTCGCGCCGGACTCTGTCTCCATCTTCTTGAGCGTGTTACCACGAGGTCCGATCAGTAGACCAACTTAGTAGGGAAAAAAGCTAGGTGTTAGTATGTGAGATCTCAGAAAACGCAAGGTGAGTAGAAGGGTAGGATGTTAGCACAGGCTGTCGAATCGACCACTCGCGAGACCAGCTCGGCAAGTATCATTACATCGATCGCAGCACTGCTTACAGTTGGGAATGCTTGGAGAAGTGTTAGGAGGTTAGCAATCATACTGAAGTTAATTTCTGGGTAGTCGTTAACAGGCACATAGACTTTCTCCTGTGTTTTAGTAGGTCGTCGGTAGTCAGATGGCGGATGGTAGTTGGGGATGACTTTCATCGCCTTCTCCACGAGCTTGTGTCGTTCATCTTCCAGTCGCTTTCGGTACCGGTACTCTCTGGTGTTGACACGACGACCGAAGTTGTCGTACTGTGGAGGAGGAGACGGAGATCTAGTTGAGTTAGTAGGAGACACCATCGGGTCGGCTATCGCCACATACCGGTCGCCATCCGCGGGCACAACATCGTTGATTCGCAACTTCTGGCTGATTTCCTCGATCCTCAGATGCAGAGTGTAAGCTTCCAGCTGTTCAGAGGTCATGTTGGCCTGGATCATGGTGGGTAGACCCATTAAACCAGCCGCCTTGTTTTCGGCAGCATCACCCCATCGGTTGCGCTTCTTACGACGCTTCACGCCATCGGCAGCAGGTTCAGCTAGACGCGGATTAGTCGTTGACCCCCGCGCAGATGTGGAAGACTCACGTCTGGCAGGACTGCGACCTCGCTTGCTCGAGTATGAGTCCTCACGGGTCTCATGTGAGCTACCATTTCGCGAGTCGCCAGCATCATCCCCTCCGAACCGACGGCGATTCCCCAATGGGATGTTGTTGGAACCGGTGATACCCTGGTTACGCCACGACATCTTGCACGTTGCGATTGATGGAAGTCTGGTTTGGCTAAGTGGAGAGTACAAAGTTGCGACGGGAAATCATGTCGACGGGCGCGCAGGGAAAACCACTCTAGGGGTGTTGCCTATTTGGTCCTAGCGTTACCGCTCTGGTGATATCCTGTTACTGCGACTGAACAAGTCCTTGCATTACATGGTACGCTCTTCAACGTCTATGACGGCGACTCTACGTGATGTTCCGTCAGCTGGAATGGCACGTTGGTAGAACGTGATGAGATTTAGCAGAAGCTAGGTAATAGTCCTCTAGAACTTTATGTGATGTGTCAACAGACGAGGAGATGCGCTCGACCTGCGAATCGTCTGTTGCTCCATCCAGCCGTTGAAAAAGGACAGAGGTGCCTCCTCGCACCGCTCCCCTTTCTCTCGCTATCCGGCATTCTCGTTGCCAGCTAAATGTTTCCTCCTCACCACTCTCACCCATCTGCGCCTTCTCCACTCACCTGTTCTGCCTCTGCTTCCAAACTTGATTTGCTCTTCCCAGTCTTTCTCTCCCAAGCTTGCTTTGTCTTTCCTCGTTTTCTTGAGCTTCTGCTTCGCTTTCTCCTTCTCTTCCTTCGAACCATGCTCCCCAAAGCTGTAGTCTCCGTAAGCTAGCCATACCTCTTCGTCTCGTTCCAAACCACTCTTCGTATCGGTTGAAGGAGGCGCTAGATCCCAGACCCACCCACCGAAATCAGCACTCAAGGAATCCCTCCGGTTATCCTGTAGCGCTGCAGTATGCATGACGTCGAATTCAACGCCCACGATCAAGCGATCGGCAACCCATTCACCTGCCTCGAGATCCAACTCCCATTTCGGCGTATGCCAAGTCCAACCTGGTGGGGGCTGGACATCCTCAAAGAACCGTGTGCCTTTTGGTCGCGAACCAGATATACGGCCTGGGGATAGAGGGTCGTACGGTGTAGGTGTGTAGAGATGGGCTTGCCATTCTGCAGCTGATGCGCTGCCACGAGGACTGTAGATCGAGGACGACGAAGAACCACCTGGTGGCAAGAGCGCTCGGTGTTGGAGTTCAAACACCTCAACTTCTGCCGTCTCAGGCGCTGTAGAAAGTGTGATCTCGGACAGTGAGGTCAGGGTATTCTGTACTGCGCGTGTCGTTGGGTTATTAGGTATAGGTAGGCCAAAGAAGATCGGCGCCTTTCCAGCCGAAGATGCGGCGTTGCTCGGCTGCAAGCTGTCCGAGTACTCGGCCGCTTTGCGCTCCGCCCTTTTCTGCGCATTGACAAGCCACTTTTGTGCTCGAGGATGCCCGGAAACGACAGCAAACCATCCTCCAACCAGGAGCACCCCACGGATTGGGAGCAACTGGGCGGATATGAAGAGGACGCACGTCATCAGGGAGAGGTAGAGAAATATCATCGATGAGTAGATCTCGTCTGCAAAATTGGTAGCTGGCGCGATGTGTTGGACGAGAAGATCATGGAGATTCGAGAAATCGGCCATGGAATTCTGGAGGTCGCGCATGTTGCGGAAGAAGTCCTTTGAGGTTTCTGCTGCTGGCCGGATAGTTCTAGCTGGTGCAATCGGAGGTCCGCTGTAGCTGTAGGTTGTGAATTGGTCTGGTTTGGCCGAAGACGATTTGGCCGGTGGAGGCGGCGGATGGCGAGCAATGAACGCTGGCACCATAATGAACAGTAGAGCAACAGTCAGTGGGAGCACTATCAGTAAGTACGGGTCAAGACAGACGAAGGTGTAGACAGCGAGGAATGAGAGCGTATGTGTTGCAGTCCGCCACGTGAAGAGCCCGATGAGGCGGTTCTGGAAAACGAAGACGATCCCGATCCGTGCATTAAAGCGCCGAAAGTTGTTGGACATGGTGGTCAAGCTGAAAGCTGGCCGGCTGACATACTTGGATGACCGCCGATCGACCTTAGAATCGTCTTCAGCCTCATCATAATCCTCGGTTGGAATCACTTGTTCCAGAAGCTTGTTGAAGAGCCTGTCCTGAATGGATGCCTTTCCGGTAGGGCTATGGGCGGCCTTCTCAGACGTGACGGCGTGGAGTTGCTCAGCTTTGTCTCGTATGTGGCTGGCAGAAAGTCTTCGTTTCATACGCGATGCTCGAGACACCCTGCTCGAGTCTGTGTCGGATGATTCAGGATCAACGTCATCGTCAGTCACAGTAAGAAGAGGCAAAGGCTCGTCACGGTTGGCGAACGTGTCTGCCGTGGAATCGTCCATGATGATGAGCGATTGACCATCTGATGACTGTCCTTACTCTTCCTCGGTCGGGTTCGCTACCTCCCTAGATGAGTGATGTCAACAGGCCGAACGATTATCCCACGTTTATGTCAGCGCTGCAAGGCACGAGGCTGTGAAGCGAGCCGCACTGCACGGATTGCGAGGTGTGGGGTTGTCGTGAAGCCTGGCCAGAGTGAGTTTTCGCCCAGAACATCCGCTTCCACTTGGAGTCGACGCACGCGTTCCCGTACGCTTCGGCCCTTCAGGGGTTGGGAGATTGTGTTGACCTTGTGGTGAATGCAGTATCTTAATACCAAGATTTGGTCTCGGGCCACGGATAACAGTAATCGCAAACTTCCAGTTCTAACACTAGAGCTATCCTGGCTTGACCGGAGATGCATGGACAGTCCATTTCTTGGAGATTCTTCTTTGCGTTAGCTTTTACGGAGGAAGAACGGCACCCCACCGCACCAGCTCGTACCTGGTAAAGTTTGAAGAGCATAGTCGTAGAGAGCTGGCACGGTGAAAATGCGTGAGCTCGGATACGCATGGTACACGGCTAACGCGCAGGAACGCATGGCACCAGCGCTCTTTTAGGTCATGGCATTTAAGGTAGAAGCAAAGGAATCATGAGCTGTGCTCAACTTTGGACTAGTAAAGCGTACAGCACACTGTGGTGCTGGTACAGCTGAAAGTACAAGAAATGGACCACATTGAGTTCATAGCTAGGTGTTTTATATTCTCTTTAAACCTTTGCAGAGCCGTGGCTATTCTCGCCGTATGATCTACTCCAGGCTTCTCTTGGGTACCTCAGTAGGCACTAGTGACCCCTGTAGGAGCTCCGCCTTTAGCACCAAAATGACACTATCAACACCAGCCAAATGCATGATAGTCGCTTCTCCACCCTGCCAGTGTCTAGCACCCCTTGGAGATCGGGATTTTGTGTTATTGGCAACCTCGATCGCCAGTACATCGGTGTGCAGTACCTGCATCTCGCTCAGATCCGACTATATGCCTGCGCTGGGACTTGTTGGTAGACAGTGTATCTTACGACGAGACTTGGCCGACAGCCAGCACATCTACGACCGACATCGATTCACTCGCTAGCAAATCCCTGGTCGTGATGTCCGCAGAATGATCCTTGCAGACGCGATTTCTTGACCGATCCCCCAACACCATCACCATCACGACTGCAAGGCAGCCAGAACATGTTCATGGCATGAGGCAAGCGCTCTAGGGCTCACAGCTAGCAATAGCAGTGAACAAGCTCTCGCCTCCTACAACAGCCACAACAACCATGTCTCTCCGATCCTCAGCTTCGAAGGTTACGCCTGCACAGTCCGACCCACCACGGGCATACCATGGCACGAGAAGAGCTCAGGACGGGGATCCTGGTAGCACAGCCCCTCCGAAAAGGTCCACGAGATTTCGGATATCTGCAGCTATGAATCAATCCATGGCCGACGTCGACGGTGCTGCTGATCCATTGCATGCGCACGCACAGGCACAGGCACGGAAACCACCACCTCCCTCCTTCGTCCAACCTGGCATGACCAGCAATGGCCAGTCCATCAACGATACGACCCAAATCGCTGGCCCCAAGACCTTCCTGCAGACGAGAAGGAGGCAGCCCTCGACGAACAATGCAAGGTTGCCTCATGGACCACGTCCCTTGGACCTGCAGGGCTCGAGTAGCAACCGGTAAGTTGATCGTGCGTGCTGGGAGAACTTAGACTGACAGGTTGATGAAGAACCACGAGTACCACCATGCCACCTTCCCATCACTCATTCGGTGATCCGCCCAGTTCAACAACCGCTAACGCGCTGTTTCTCGAGCCTATGCTGAACGATGTGGACGACTTCAGCTTTGCGACAATTGATCCTACAAAGACCGTACCGCAGGAACGACACGAGTTGGACGATACACAGCATGCTAAGTTCCAGGAACCAACCTTCAACTTCGACGACTTTCACGACAACATCTCGACGAAAGAGCCAAGTTTGAGCCACTTCCCCCTCCCAGGCGCTGGCGCTGGCCGATCGGTACAGTCGCAAGACGCATCCTCGCTACCGCAGTTGGAGCACAGGAAGGTTTCAGGCCACACCACCATTCCTGTGCCTACACGAAAGGTCTCAGCTGCAGGAGGGGGCTTGATCTCCCGCAAGGACTCGTCTGCATCAACAGCTACCCGAGCCTACGTATCGAAGCCTGATCCAATGGCTACAGCGCCGCCTAGTACAAGCTCTGCATTACGAGGACGGCGGCAAAGCCATTTCCCACCTAATGCTTTCAACAACACCGGTACACCACCCGCAAAAGCGCCGCGGAAATCAGTTGGACCAGGCACATTCCTCCCACCAGACGACGCTGATGTTGAGATCAGAAGGCGTCCCAGTATTGGCCGCAGGGACTTAAGTGCTGAGAGCACCATATCTCGCAAGCAAGGCAAACCAGAGCTCCACGTGCATAGGGACGCCTCTAACTCGCCCAGACCTGTGAAGTCTAAATCAGTTCTGGTGCCCAAAAGGATCTCCTCTAAAGATTTGTTAACTCCTTCCCGCACGCCAGACCCGCAGAAGACGCTCTCGATAGTAGGCCAAACAACTCCCGGAAAACGAAATGGCACTCCTGGAAGGAATACCACCCCTGGAGACTCGAAAAGGATGTCCATGGCTACAGGCCTTGGTGCGCGGACCATCAGCCCTACGGATGCTAGGCGTATGAAACGCATGTCGTTCATGCCCACAGCACCTCCTGTGCCTCACAGACGCATCTCTGAAGCGCCCCCAACACCACAACCTGAGCCGGTCGTCATTCGACCTAGATCGACTGCGCAGTCTCCACCGGCGCAGAACCGCAAAAGTGTGACAACTCCCTCCTCCTCGAGAACGACGCCAGACCCGAATCGCAAATCCTACAGCTCTGGACAGTCTCTTTCGTCCAGCACGAGTTGCAACTCGACTCGCAATTCAGCCCATGTGCTACCACGTATTCATCAAAATCTGTCTACCTCCAGACTGCCAACACCGAAGCCTCGAGCTGATAATGAGGATGAAGTGCCGCCGGTGCCTGCAATACCCAAGTCATATGATTCGCCAGCCAGCGAGATCGACCAGCCTTTCTTTTCGGCTCGGTCATCTGGCGTCCACCAAACTCCTGAGATGCCAGAACTGACAACACCCGCTGCAGACATAGCGAATGCCATGTCTATGCTCGACATTCCCAGACTTTCCAGCAACTCGCCCTCCCCCGTGTCTAGTCCAAGCGACCAACCAGCCTACCCAGATCAGTTACTGACGAATGTGCTCTCGAGCCCCCAGACAAATGGGTCGCCTGCATATCCAAATCCATCCCAAGCTACTTTCAAAGTCCCTGACAGGACCAGAAAAAGTCAGCCTAATCTGCGCTTACCACCAATGAACCTATTACCGTTATCCACACCGACCACGGCTAGGATTCAGTCGTACAAAGACTCGGAAAGCGGACCGATCGAGATACCCTCTACTCCTCCAGGTGCACGTCCTATGAAGACTCCGAGCACGCCAATGACAGCATCGAAAGCGACTTTCTTTTCCAGAAACAAGAGAGCGATTGAGGAGCCCCAGAACTCGATCCGCAGCAGCACTTCTCATTATGCGCTTCGTCACGGGGCCAAGCGTTTGGACGATGATAGCCCAAGTCTGCCGCCGTTCAATTTCGAGGCTGATAGTTCCACTCAACGAAGCATGTCGCCGTTCGTCACGGCTTCTTTGCCGAAGGGTCCGAATGAGTTCGGAAACTTCATACGACCAAGTTACAATAATGAGCTAAAGCGGACAGGGACGCAACAACGGCCGAACGGGCCACGAGCACCAAGCTATTCAATTCCTGTAAAGGCGGATACATCAACCCCTGTGACGGACAAGTCTAGCAGCAGCACGCCTTTGACGGCTGTGAACACATCAGTTCAGAACATCCAGAACAAGAAAAGCGAAACAAAACTGGCCGATCTGTCGGGCAATGATTCACAAGCCGCTCGTTTCGATAACATGCCGCCCCCAAAATTACCCGCTTCCGCTACGTGGTCTAATCTTTCTACAAAACCATCTGTGAGCCCGACGCAGAAGCCAGGATTCTTCAGGTCGAGGCGTAAAACTTCCGCATCGAGTACCAATACGTCGGATCGTCAGGACGGCGCTGAAAATACCATGGCACTTGGAACAGCTCCTCAACCTTCTTTAGAGTCGATGCGCTCGTCGATTATGACGCATTCTAACAAGTCGAGTTCCATTCTCGGGCAGAATTCCTCCATCACCTCCAAGTCTACGTTACGGCAAGGCTCGACAGACGAAAGTGCACCCGATAAGGATGATCTTATTGCAGAAGAGGAGATGCGGAAACTCGCTTCCAAACGAAGGGATCTCGAAGCTGCTGCCAGAAAGCTAGATTCTTTGCGGGCGCGTGCTCGACCGGCCAAGAGGGTCTCTGCTTCAAGTGCCCTGCAAACGAATAACCTCAACATTTTCGAGCGCGGAGAAATCGTGGATCATCCTGATGTGTACTTCACAGGAAGCAAAATGGCTAAGAAGATTGTTGGAGACCTTTCTTCCTCTTCTACAAACTTTGGGTACGATGATGAACGGGGCGACTACAACATTGTTGAAGGTGACCATCTGCTATATCGTTACGAGGTGATTGATCTCCTGGGCAAAGGAAGTTTCGGTCAAGTCGTCCGCTGCATCGACCACAGGACAGGGCAACTTGTTGCGATAAAAATCATCAGAAACAAGAAGCGCTTCCACCAGCAAGCTCTTGTCGAGGTCGACATTTTGCAGAAACTGAAGGAGTGGGATCCGCGAAAGAAACACAATGTCATCGATTTCGACCAAAGCTTTTATTTCCGAGGACATCTGTGCATATCCACCGACCTGCTAGACATGAACTTGTACGAGTTCATCAAAATCCACGACTTCAGAGGTTTCTCGCTCAAGCTCATACGAAGGTTCACTAAGCAGATGCTCGGAAGCTTGGTGCTTCTGCATGACAAGCGTGTGATCCATTGTGATCTCAAGCCAGAGAACATCTTGCTCGCTCACCCTGCGCACGCCGACATTAAAGTTATAGATTTCGGCTCTAGCTGTTTCGAGAACGAGAAAGTGTATACTTACATCCAGTCGCGGTTCTATCGGTCTCCTGAAGTCATTCTGGGTATGTCGTACGGGTTGCCGATCGACATGTGGAGTTTAGGATGTATCCTAGCAGAGCTGTACACCGGTTATCCCATATTCCCAGGTGAGAACGAGCAGGAGCAACTGGCGTGCATCATGGAAGTGTTCGGACCTCCAGAGAAGCATCTCATCGAGAAGAGCACTCGCAAGAAGCTGTTCTTCGACTCGATGGGCAAACCACGATTGACAGTCTCTTCTAAGGGAAAGCGACGTAGACCAAGCTCAAAAGACTTGCGAGGTGTCCTCAAGTGCGATGATGAAGCATTCCTCGACTTTATTGCTCGATGCTTGAGGTGGGACCCATCACGAAGACTAAATCCACAGGAGGCACTCCGTCACGAATTCATCACTGGGGCGAAGATAGTACCTGTTGCAAGTCGTCGGAACATCGTGAGTTCGGTCAGCTCACCTATGAAGCGTAGCAACACGGCCGTGGTCAGTGGCTCTGCTCGGCCGTTGCCACAGCCTCCAATGGCTTCAGGAGGTTTGCGGCCACTGACGTTGGGCACTGTTGCCTCCATATCACCTATCAAGAGTGCTTCACGTAGACAGTCAACAGCAGTCAACAATGGCGCTAGTCAGGCGAAAAGGGCTTCACACACAGCCGTAAACACATCTGGCGGAGCAGCTGCGCAACGTGTTTCGGTCAAAGCGGTCAATAGCGGACGTTCGGATTTCGCTGCTGCTGCCGCTGCTGCAAGTTTGGTCCGATGAAGCTAGCCAACTGGCAAAAATTGTGCGTCTCATTGGCGGAAGTCGAAGCCAGTGGTCAGCGTGAGCTGGTGGTGCTGTAGTGTTGCAGCGTCGGGCGCCAGAGCACGCACTCCGCGCGCGTCAATCGATGCCTGTTTTCAAGGTGATCGGATTTACCTAAACGTGTGGCAGACTTGTGTTTATTGGGTATTTCGTTCATGGGTTAGCGCAATTGCGCACAGTTCCTAGTTGCACGCCCTGGTGGTCAAGGCCGTCTTCGTCGTCGTTCGGAGTTTATTGTTCTGCGGGAGTCGTCAAGGAAGCAAGGAATATTTGCACAAAAGAATTACGGCATTTTGAGGCGTGTCTACGCATTACACAGGTGATCAACGATTGTTATCATGCATGCATTATGGTGGGTTAGGACAGCATGAATGACGAGGGCTGTACATAGAATAGTGAAGACCGTTCGCAATTCCCCTAAACCATGTCCTGCCGCTGTTGTCCAGGGTCCTGGCATTAGCCCGCGCCGTTATTTAGCGTACCGTGTGACGACGATACCTACTCATGGCGAGGATGTAGATAGCAGCGCAATGAGTAGTGTTTTGTATCTAAGAAGTCCATGAAAGGACCTGGAATAAAAGGCACAGCACGCCATCGTTCCTAAGTATTCGGGTCTAAACCACCGTATTGCAAGACTGCTACTATCGTAATGGATGTTGGCGAAGAAAGAATAAGTCAACGACTTCTCGCGCGAGCGAGCCCGACCGACTATCGAGTACATGAATGCTATGTTCAGACTCGGACCGGGCTGGAAAAGGAAGAGTAATGCATGTCGAGGGTGCCTACTTAGGCAAGGCTGGCTGCCTGATACGGTAATAGCGTGTCAAAGTCGAGGACCGAGGGAGGAATGTCCAAAAAAGCTCCAAGCTAGTAGTAGGTTGGAGAGCGCAGGAAAGAGAGAGGTTCGTGACTAAATGAGCACGAACTTGTACTACCTATATGTTGATAGAAGGCACGGCTAATCGTTGCGACAAGAGCCGTTTGTATGACATGGATCGCAGGAAGTAGTGCGGCTACAGTCTTGTGAAGCATAAGTCGTCGTTGAGCGTCGGGAGTCGGCGCTGGGTCACACGCAGAGAGATGCGGGATTCTATCCCGTCTCCTGACTTTCATCCACGCACCTCTCACAGCGACAGTTCCCTCCAAGCACCTCCCTCAGTCTCTCCCTTCGTTCCTGCACGGGCAATCTGATGTCCGTGTAATGGCTGAAGACCTCCTCGCCCGCCTTGATACCCGTCCACTCGGGCTTACGACCTCCACCTCCACCCTCGCGCTTGCAGTCCGCTCGTTCCTGCTGGGTGCGCACGAAGAATTTCCTCGTCCCCTTCGGCGTCCATGTGACGTTCGGGTCGCAACTGTGATTAGCCAGACACCACCCCGGATGCACGGACGCGATTTCCGGTTTGCCGTCGAAGGTTGATTGTGTCGCGTTGGCGACGCCTCGGAACTTGGCGGTGAGGGTCTGCAGGATCCAGGAGTCGAAGTTACGAAGCCAGTGCGGCGAGTACGGTGTTGCGCGGGGCTCGGACAGTGATAGAGTGCTGAAGTAGTCGAGGGTGTATTGGAGGTTATGGGCGAAGGAGAACGGAAGCGTTCGTTGGTAATTGTGGTTCGGGTCGAGAGGGGTGTTCGGCGCGAAGGGGGTGGGGTTGAAGTCACCCCAGAGGTACTTTGTTTCGGGTAGCGAGAGGGGGTGTGTGGTTTGGGTCAGGGACATGGCGATTGTGCGTGTTAGGAGGAGGAAGTATAGATCCCATTCTGGGGTTGTCGTGTTCGTGGGTCGGCCGATGAGGGAGAGGTCGGTGTTGCTGCAGAAGGGTGCTGGTGAGGTTGCCCCTGAGGGTTGGGGTTCCTCTCGTTCACCCGTCGTCGCGTTCTCCGATTCGTCAGCTTCATCGGCTGGAATCTTGCCCACGTTGTCTTCTGCATCTTCGTCATCCTCATCTTCTTCATCGCCGTAGTCGTCTAACCTTGGCCGATGGTACTCCTTTTCAGCTCTGTGCTTGCATTCTTGCGAGCAGAAAGTGATATCGCAATCATCGCCGTCGCACTGTCTGACCTCCTCAAACGGGATCTCTTCGAGCTCCTGTCCGCAAGCATCACAGATAGCGTCTTCTAAAGGTCGAATTGCGGTCAGAAGTGATTTCTCGTTCAACACCTGTTGTCCAGGTGGCAGATCCGACTTAGCGAAAAGCCCGAGCTGATAGGATTTGTCCCCCGTTGCGTTGCCGGAGTCATCGAACGCCGGAAGAGCGGTGACCTTGGCTTCGAGATGCGAGGAGATACCTGAAAGGTAGCTGTTAAGCTGATTGACCGACTCTGGGGTGTTGCGAGACGGCTCGTAATCTGACCATGGATGTATCTCGCGCCGAGAGTGTCCAAATTGAGACAGTATCGCTATATCAAGGTTCTCAGTAGCCCCATCCACGTTACGTGGTGGGCGGAGGAGTTCTGTCCAGAAGGCTACTTTCTGTTCCATCCATACATCGGTGTCTGATAATTTCGAAAGCACAACATCTTCCATGAGTTCCTCTCGCAACTTTGCCGCATCCACCGTGGCCCCCAGATCCGTCAAGCACCGCACCAGAATCGCAAGTGCTCGTACTTTCTCGCAGCGTGCCTCATGCACTCGCCTCTCGTCACCATGTCGATCGCCGATGTCTTTTAGCCACGGTCGACCGTCTAGGTCATGAGCTATCAGATCAGTAACAAACTCATCGCTGAGCTCCTTCTGGCACAACGTGTATACGGTGTAGGCATCGAAAGCGGCGAGGTCGGGGTACTGTAGCGCTTCATAGACCCGTGCCCGCTGTAGAATGAGAGGTGGATAGCATTTACCATGTTGGATCAGCTTTCCCGTCAGCCATTCTCTATGGAGCAACAGCTGGAAGAGCCTGGTCGCCACTGATTTAGGAACTGGCGAAATAAGGGTCTTCAGGTCATATAGAGCAGTGCGAACATCGTGGGGGTCACTGTCCTGGGCGTGGGAAAGGGATGCGTCTACACGGTTAGCCTGTCAGACATATGGTCGGTGCATAGAAAGCCTGGAACATATGACAGCCGCTACAAAGCTTGCTGGAGTTCATGCAGGCGTTGCTCTATCGCATGTATCAAGCAGCGATGCACAGCAGACAATGTACACACCTTGAAGATACTTTGGCAGAGCCGAGACGTAAATGCTTTGGTTGCATTCCAACAGGGCTAAGTCTGTACTCGCATCACTTGACGGTGTGCCGTCCTGCATTGCGACTTTGTGCTTGCGCTGTTATGAACTGCCAAGTCTGTGCTGTAGAGTTGTTCGG
Organism: Knufia petricola; assembly: GCA_002319055.1. Classification (NCBI taxonomy): domain Eukaryota; kingdom Fungi; phylum Ascomycota; class Eurotiomycetes; order Chaetothyriales; family Trichomeriaceae; genus Knufia; species Knufia petricola. Next base: position 37,214 of record NMUC01000031.1, on the reverse strand, counting down.
AAAAGGAAGAATTTTCGAGTATTCCTTGATACTAGTAAGTCATGCTAGAGCAAGATAAGCGTAGTGTGGATTTCGCCTATTGGTGAGCTGGACCAACCAGCGAACTTCAAAGGTGAGATCACCTTCAGCCAAGAGCGACGCCTGGGATGTTTCTGAACAGGCTAGACAAATTGATCGTTGAACAGAGCATCTGCATCTTGACATCTTCTATCTACACTTGGAGGAAGAGCATCTTTGGCGTTCTGGGTTTCTGCTGTGTTACTACTTTATTGCTAATTGATCTCGGTGGTCGGCTTATCAATCAGTAACTTTCGTTTGAGATCGTTCACTTCGCCATACGTTGTAGGTCAAGTGGCCTTTGGCATAGCGACATACCTGTACGTGATCGCAGGTAGCGCCCGGGATCACACCCGGGGAAGTTTGGACCTTGCATCTTCTTGATACAGTTGACTTGACCATTGAGAGGGAGAGATGGCGACGCTCAGCGCTCCAACTCTATTCAAGAAGCAAGAGGGAGTTTTCGCGGTGACAAAGGACAAGACCTCTTTGTCATGGACACCAGCACAGACTGGTGCATCGCCAGTGCTAACACTGGACGTGGCCAAAATCACGAACCTGCAACAAACTCCTCCGGACAAGCCCAAGGCAATCCTCAAAGTCGTGTACGCCGAGCCTGGTCAGACAGAATCCGCCTCTTATGCATTTCAGTTCACAAGTAAGACCGATGCAAGAGGAGAGATGAACGTCATCAGAGATGTGCTCTCAGAGGCCATGGCTAAAGCAAAGCAAACCAATGTAACTCAGGCAACAAGCAGCGGTGCGTCTGCAGCAATAACCATCGCTGCAGCAATTTCTGGAGGTAAGGGCAGCACATGGGAGGATGATGAGAAGCTCATATCAGATGTGCGCTTGCAACAAGGCTTGCTGAAAGATAACGCCGAATTACAGAAGACTTTCATGGAAGCGCGGAGTCTGAAACCCGAGTCCCTCTCGCTCACGCAGTTTACAAAGCAGTTTTGGTCCTCTCGTGTACATCTACTGCGAGCCCAAGCCCTTTCCCAAGCGCAAACCAAAGGCCTATATAATGTCTTCTCTGTTGTCAAGTTCACGGGGGAAGGCAACAAGCAGTTGAATCTTACTTCTGAGCATATCAAAGCCATATTCGAGCAATACCCCATCATGAGAATCGTATATGACGAGGTAGTGCCAAAGAGGATAAAGGACGACCGAGAGTTCTGGTCGCGATTCTTCCAAAGTCAGCTATACTCGACACTGCGTGGCCTAAAGGTCGATCGAAGGACAGAAGCTCGAGACGCAGTAATGGACCAGTATCTCGATCATCCAGAGTTGACCGGAGCCAGACCAACGCCCAGCGAGCTCCACATCCCGAAATTCATTGATCTCGAAGGCAATGAGGAGAATCACAGTCAGAGGAAAGGCAATCGGCCAGATGCTGAAAATCGTCAGAGCTCTCTTGAGAAAGGGCCTATAATACGGCGTCTCAATGCGATCAGTGAGAGACTCATGGCCGCAGTCAAACCTTCGGATGTGGAAGCTTCAGCGCCGATTGGGATGGATGAGTCAGAGTACGAACAGCTACGTCTTCGTGATTTGGCAACAAGAGATGAGCAGCAGCGAATAGCCTTGAATATACGAGACCAGTCCCATTTGTTTTCGGAAACCAGAGGGACAACCGAAGATGCTGAGGTCGCACGCATTCGAGGACTCAATCCTTCCAAGGCGATTCAGAAGGTAACGCACAGGCTCGATGATGCCTACTCCAAACCTAGCAATGCTCCTGTCATCGAAATCGAAGATGACGAGGACGAATATATGGACGAGGACGAACTGATGCAGTCGCAGGCTGAGTCTGGTTCTTCTTTGGCAAACAAGCACATCTTCGAACTCATCAAAGCTCACCGCGACCAATCTACCGAAGCTGAAAATTCAAGCAATAACCCCAAAAGTTATGGCGGTCTCTCGGAGCAGGTTTACGAGCGCCTCATCCTCACCCATGCCACTACACTCGAGTTTTTGCGCCAGTTCTGGTCGGCCTTCCTTTCCGGAGACCCGTCACGAGCTGGCGAGATCGCCTCTCTCAGTGAATCGCTCAACCGTGCACTAGACCGGATCAATACAATTGCGGCAGACGCACAAACCGAACGGGCAGAGAAGATCAAGACTTATGAGGGACAGGCAGCACAGATCTTCAAGCAGACGGGCAAGCGCAGGAAAGTGGACCGTGCTGCGGTTGGAGGAGGAGAGGAGGTGGTCAGGCAGCTCTTAGGCCCTTGCGTCAAGTCTTTGAAAATTGCTGTCGACAAGTACAAGATTACCTACGAAGAACAGATGAAGGAGCTCCAGGCTCAGCAAGCAGGAGAATGAAGAAGCAGCATGTTTTGCTGCTCGGCGGACTGATACGAGGATCAGAATTGAACTTGCTGGGTGACTCATTCTGTGGCCCAAATCTACACATGGAGTCGGCATCATTCCCCGGTTTAGAGCACGCATTTGCGGTGTTATTTCTGATCTGCTTCAACTTTATTGACTCCACGAACGTGCGGTCAGATCCTGTGCCACAACACTCATGCGACAGAACTCCCTCCTGCAGTGACTCAACTCTTGTCTACAGCATATCTTCGTCACAACCGTGTACGTCTCGGTCACAGATGTGGTCAACAAGTAACAAACGTAGCGCCATGGCAGGCGTCAACCTCATGCTTACGATTCAGTATTTCCAAGGGCTAGCTGAAAGTTGTAAGCTCGAATCTTCCCGTTATCCGATGCTTTTTCAGCTGTTTCGCGTCCAACATGACGTACTGCAATAGTTGGCCGGTTTCATCTCACCATCGGTTCTGTTGTTCTTGGGGTTGCTGGTTTCGCCCAGAAGTACACCCTTTGCCTGTCTGGCTGACGCAGCAGTAACGTTCAGTCATCCTTCTAGACGAGCTGCTCGAGACGCTGCTCAGTGATCGAACGGACATGCGTAGCCACGAATGGCATGCAATCCCAACATACTAGACCAATACGTATTCGTCCATACCCACGTCAATCTTGCTGGTCGTTGTGCACTTCACTTTCAGCCTCCCTCGGACGAATAAACTTCCCCACATCACGTGCTTCCATCGGTTCCTACCCCGGACACCGACTCTCCTCACGAGGCTTTTGAGGTCCGCTTGCGCCCTCTCGGCAGATACCTCGGCCTATCAATGCTGATGTACTTCCCTGTCCTGGCCATTGATAGTGGCAATACGCGTGCTAGTCTGAAGGGGCAGGAAGGAGTAGATATGGATCGTCCGAAAGATATTTGTACTCGTTTGCTTCGCCTTGACTGTTCCCAAGGCCTCAAGCTTCGTTCTCTTTCACACCGCGGCCAAACTTACCATCTCCCAGCGTAGTATAGATCTGATAGCCCCACAACACTCACTCCTTTCCTAGCTTCGCACTCAAACTGAGATATCGGTCCCACCGCAAACTCCACCCACCACACCCCCTAGTACCTACTACTACACGACTACTGCCGTACCAACAAGAAACCATGGTGCCCCGCCCCAGCTTCGACCCAACCCCCTACGCGCACCCTCTGATCTCCGAACGGGCCATCGACGCCGCCCGCCCACTCCGCGTCATCTACATCGGCGCGGGGATCTCGGGGATCGTAGCCGCAATCGTGTTCCCTCAATACGTGCCCAACATCTCGCTCGCCATCTACGACAAGAACGCCGACCTCGGCGGCACGTGGCTCGAGAACCGGTACCCGGGCGTCGCGTGCGACATCCCCGCGCACACGTACCAGCTCAGCTTCGAGAGCGACGTCGACTGGAGCTCGTTCTACGCCAGCGGCGACGAGATCCTGCGGTACTGGCAGCGCGTCGCGCGCAAGTACGATGTGAGGCGGTACATGCGGTTTAGCTGTCGGTGTGTGGGGGCCAGGTGGGACGGGGAGGCGCGGCAGTGGACTGCGAGGTTTGAGCGCGTGGATGGCGAGGGCAATGTGGTCGAGAGCTTTGAGGATGTGGGCGACGTGCTGATGACGGGCACGGGCGCGTTGAATCAGTGGCGCTGGCCCGAGATCCCGGGGTTGAAGGAGTTCAAGGGTAAGTTGATGCATAGTGCTGATTATGATGATTCGTATGACGTTACGGTGAGTGCTCTCATTGCCCTGCCCCCCCCTAAGACACAGGAATGCGAGAGAGTCTTGGTGGATAGGCTAACGGGGATCATCTCGCTAGGGCAAATCGATCGCAGTCATTGGCGCCGGGAGCAGCGGGATCCAGATCGTGCCGACGCTGCAGAAGAAAGTCGCGCACATGGACCACTACGTGCGCGGACGGACGTGGATCGCGGCCACGTTCGGCCACGAAGTGGTCGAGGCGCGCAACGACGGCCAGGACGGCAACTTCACCTACACGGCGGCGGAGAAGGAGGCGTGGCGCAACGACCCGGCGTCGTACATCAAGTACCGCAAGACGCTGGAGGTGGGCATGCAAAGCGGCTTCTCCGTGACGCACCGCGACACGCCCGAGCACACGCAGGCGCGCGGCGTCTTCGACAAGGCCATGCGCGACCGGCTGAAGACGAAGCCCGAGGTCGTCGAGCACATGCTGCCGGACTTCCCGCCGCTGTGCCGCCGCCTGACCCCCGGCCCGGGCTACCTCGAGGCGCTGTGCGCGGCCAACGTGGCCGTCATCCCGCAGCCCATCGCGCACATCGACGCGGCCGGCATCGCGACCGCCGACGGCCAGCACCGGCCCGTCGACGCCATCATCTGCGCCACGGGCTTCGACACGTCCTTCCAAGGCCGGTTCCCCGTCCTCGGGCGCGCGGGCCAGAACCTGCAGACCCGCTACGCCACCCGGCCCGAGACGTACCTCAGCGTCTGCACGGACGGGTTCCCGAACTACTTCCAATCGCTGGGGCCCAACGCAGGCCTGGGCCACGGCAACCTGCTGATGCTGATCGAGTCGATCCACGGCTACGTGGGGCAGGTGCTGCGCAAGCTGGCGACGGAGAACGTGCGCACCATCGAGCCGCGCGCACACGTCGTGCAGCACTTCACCGACTACTGCGACGCGTTCTTCCAGCGCACCGTCTTCTCCGCCGAGTGCGGCTCGTGGTACAAGACGTCGCCGCCGGGCACGGACCCGGCGCTGCGCGGCCGCGGCCGCGTCACGGCGCTGTGGCCCGGCAGCTCGATCCACGCGGTCAAGGCGCTGGCGCGCGTGCGCTGGGAGGACTTCGAGATGACGGCGGCCGACGACAACGCGTTCGGCTGGTTCGGCGACGGCTTCGGCGTCGCCGAGCGCGAGCTCGACCCCGAGGGCTTGAGCTGGTACTTGAACGGGACCAGGTTTCTGCATGAGGACTTGCCGGATCCGGAACGCGTCGATGGCGAGAACGTGCGCGCCGACGGGTTGAAGAAGGGCGAGATCGAGGCTGAGCTGAAGACGCCGGAAGGGGTTTCGGAGCTAGCAAGGTAAAAAAAAAGTACGTGATGGGCTAGAAGAGCATTGTTGTGGGATTAGATGGAACGGCCTGGGGGGGTAATCTTCTTCTTTAGAAATTCTGATGTACAGTTGCAATGTTGGTGCTGATCACACTGATCCATCTGCTTTGGTCTCATCTAGTAGCACAGGAGGCTGACTAATCAATCAATGGCCTGCAAACACCCACCTAGAACGCCTGTCCTGAACCTGTGCATGCGCCTTGGTGACGCATGTGATCTCAGTCCACATGGCCGCGGCGTCGATGTTGGTCCGCGGTCTCCTAGACGTCAGCGGTAGCAACATGGCCCTCAGCACTCATTGGCCCCGCGCCCGAAGTGTTTCCATTGGCAAAACCAAACCCAGTACCCATCATGCCGTCTCTCATCGTCTCAGCAAGCATCTTCATGCTCTCCTGGGCGTTCGAGCCGCCGCCCGTGGACATCTGTTTGAGCTGGGATTCGACGTCTCTCACTCGTTTCCGGAAGCGTAGCTGGTCCAGGAAGAGCTGTTGGCGACCTTTTTCGAGGTCTCTTCTCTCGGCTTGTACTATTTCCTCCATCTCGGCGAACTGAGCGAGCTTCAGCTCGTACTTCTTGAGGGTCAAATTGGTGGCTGCAGATACCAGTCGTGTTGCTTCCCGCTCTTCGTGAGTGGCAAGTGCAGCCGACCGAGCTGCGGAGACTGCTAGTGCGGTGGTGGAGAGGTCGGTCAGCACATGCGGCTTGTCCTGGGAAGAGGCATCTGCGGGCTTGGAGGCAGGATCGACGTCCATGGAATCCTCTGCCTTGACGTCTCCTTCTTTCCGGCCTTCTTGTGCAGCGGGCTTGGATGCGTGTGCGGATTGGCCGCCTACGCCTTTCTCCAACTCTCTTCGGAGGTCCTTTTGCATTTGCTCGATGGACCGCTGGGAGGCTGCAGCGACGACAGCGGGATCATGCATTTGGGCGAGAAAGCTGACGACCGACATGACGGGGTTCTCCAGCTGGCTGATGGGTTCGCGTCCGCCGAGGGCTCGGTACTCGACAGCAGGCGGGCCATCTTCCAAGTATTGATCTTGAATGTCGAGCTGGAGGAACTTCATGACACACTCTTCTCTCGTGCGGGTGGCGACATGACTGGCGACTTCGTCCCAGTTGGTATCGAAGTTCTCCAGCGCCTCGAGCAGCAGGAGAGTCTCGGTGTCTGACCACGGGGCGTCTTTGTCGGGGATGTTGGTATGTGCTGGCTCTTCCAACCTGGTGAAATCCGAGGATCTGTGGGTGCTGGGCATGCGTGATTGGTAGTAGCAGTTGGGACACAGGTCGTATTTGACATCGTTGGCGGAGGGGGTTTGGTTGCCAGTCGGGGGGTCGCTTTTCGCGTAGTGGAACCTTGAGCGGGTGCAATCAATGCCGCAGGAGTAGCAGTTGATGGTCTTCTTTTCTTGTTTGGTGGCATCTTGGATGGCTTTGGCCGCATCATGGCCTGCCGTGCCGTTTGCTTGGCCGTCTGCTTTCTTGCTTGCATCGTCGGATGACTTGATCTCTTTCCCTTTGTCGTCGTAGATGTTGCGGCGGACTTCGATGTTGAGGTCAGCTTTGCTTGCTGGAGTGGCCGATTTGGCCCTTTCAGTGGCCGCATGGGGCTTGCCTGGGGTGGTGGTCGTATTTGGACCGGGCTGGAAGGGCTGGAGGCCTCGAGGGGTGTCTACTATGGTTCGGAAGTGGCCCGTGAACGGCGGCCCGATGTTGGACGGTCTTGTCTGAGGATCGACCTGAGCTGGGTTAGTGTCTGGGGACGTTGGGTGGGCGACAGAAGCCTTACCTGATAGTTGATCAACCCCCACTGCTCAAGGAAAGCGTGGACTCTCATGATGGCGCAGACATCGCCAGCCAGATTCCTCCGACACGCAGTCACGGTCAAGTACTCGACCGGGTTCAGGCGATAGGTGTTGAGCATGAAGTCACGGTAGTCCTTGTACACGGCGGGCGTCTTGCTTCGATTTCGGTTGTTGAAGAATTCGGGCAGCGACTTGACCTCGATGGGGTGTAGCTGGTGCATGTCGAACCAGGTGCTGTAGCTGGGCAGGATGATCTGGTGCGTCTGCTGGATCAGATGCGATCGGGCGGCAGCTTCTATCGAGGCTTTGGAATGTGGTTGGCCATCTGCGTCGGTGCCGTTGGCGGGCGCCGGGGTCTGTCTTTCCAAGGCCTTGTCAGGGCTGCCATCTTCCACCTTGGCCTCGTCGTCTAGTCCACCCATCTCGGCATCTTCGGGGTCGGCATCGTCGTCGGCTGGGGCTGATGCTGGTTCTGCTTCCGCGTCGGGGTTGGCGCCTATCGCGTTCGACTGGTCAGGGAGGGTCACGCCAGAGTTGTTGGCCATGCCAGACTGGACGTCGCTTTCTACCTGAACGGGGTCCGTGTTCTCGACAGCGTCGTCGAGGAGATCCATCGATTGTGCTTGGCCTGCGGGCTTGTCGTCTCCTACCGCCTCCCTCTTGACCGTCTCATGCTGCTCACTGTCCATCGCGCTGATGAGTAGCCAGAAAGTGGTTCAGCTCAACGCATCAGGGGGCAAGTAGTGCGAGTCGCGCAATGACGGCTTTGGCTCCTTGTCGCACAGCGCCTTTTTCGTGATGGGCGTCGCGACTGGAATCAAAAGCGCAACTCGGGGTCGCGTCCGCTACCACGCCAGGCGTAATTGCTTGACCCGTGCAAACAGAACAAACAGGGCAAACTCGCGAGCGAAGCCGCTAGTGCTAGCATGGGAGTAGGAGCAACCCGATCTGGTAGGAAATGCAAGGCTATGAGATGTGCTCCATTCTTCAAAGCAAGATCTGGCATAGAGGGTGAAGAATGGAAGTCCTTCACCGTCGTCTTGTCAGCACGGCAACTATAGGCCATTCTAGATCATGAACTCGCGAAACCAACATCCACAATTGGGCCTCCCAAGCGAGGCATCACACTCACTGGCTCATTGTCCACGCGGCTCAAACATTTCCCAGCCCAGTCCTTGTCTACTAGTCCAATCTTCTCTGGGTTGAATCTCGTCTACCAACGCTTTAATCAGGTCGTATGTGACCTTCTCGTTGACCGCACTATCGTGCTGGTACTCAGCGTGCTCCGACACGTACTGTCGAATCCACTTCGCGTTGGTCCAGAGTGTACCGTCCGCTCGCCGCGCGATGAGTTCCAAGTAACGCTCAATCTGACACCGCGTAGTTACAGAGAGGTTAAGCGACGACAAATAGTGCTGCACCAGAGGTATAAGGCCAGGAAATTGATCCGTCGATGTCGATGAGCCAGCCGGTGGCCCATTGATCACCTCCGAAACGGTGTGTAGCGAGTACTCCTCCTCCACAGGCCGAGGGCTACGAGGTCGGCTACCAGACCTGCTGCCCCCTGTAGTGTGCCCGCTTCCCTTCACCTGCGCACTTTGCTCGACATCTGCTGCCTGCGATGCCATCTCGCTGTTGCTCGCCTGTGGCCGCAAAAAAGGCGAGGCCGACGGTGTTGCCTTCTGCGGGAACGGGTCTTTCCGGAACCAGAATTGGTCGTCCAGCAAAGCGTTCCGTTTGTGCGCCGTCTCCATGTTTTCCGTCGTGCGCGCAATGGGTATGTACAGATTCAGGTCGAAGGAAAGGATCACTCTCGACAGCAAGACGATGAATATGCTGAAAGCTGCATTCTCGAAGTCCGTCATTTGAATCTCCATACTACGGAACTCAACTCGCCATCCGATACTTGGGTTATCAGGTGGTGGTGGCTTGAAACGCATGTGCTGCCAGTTGGTCGACTGCAGATTCTCGAAATGGTTCGAGCCGTTGACGTCCAGCTCTTGGAGATCTTCCGAGAAGACGACCAACGGATCCCTGATAAACAAGTGCGCGAAATGCGTGGCAAGAAGATCGTCCATGCCACCATCCATCAACCTCTGCTTAAGCTTCTCATCGACGACTAGCTCGGGATCGAGATATTCGGGCCTCAGCCGGGCATCTTGTGCAATATAGGTACTGTTCGACGCGTACCGGGATTTAGGTATACGCCACCGGTCGTGCTGGAGTGGAGCTTCTCCCATTTCTTCTCGTGTTCGGTCGTCCACTGCACGGCTGATCTGATTCCATCTCACATCCGTGTCCACCAGGAAACCTTTGTATATCGGTGTTGCTGCTGTCAGCGCCAGCAAGATCGGACCCAGCGGTGACAGCTGATCGTAGAGCCGGCGACCTTCGTTGATGTTCTTCGCTTGGAAGGTGATCTGCAGACAGCAGCTGCCCATGCCGAACGCCATAGCATCCATATACACACAGTTCTCCTTGGCAGCCCCATTTCTCACGTCGTCATCTTCAGGCCAGTTGTGCATGTCGTAGTCTACAGTCGGGTCGTGGAAGGGCCAAGGTGTTTTTTCGTCTTTGAAGACAGGCACGTTGAGCTCTACTTTCCTTCCCCTCCGTCCTCGTATATTGGCTGCCAGGGTGGGGAATCTGATGTGTGGGTTGGCGATTTCGTCAGGCACAAATTGAGATCGCAGAGCCGGTCCAGAAGGCGGGTAGTACGGTGTGATGAAATCGTCCTTCGTGCCGAGCCGTGGAAAGGTGGTCAGTGTCACTGGGTAGTGGTCCTTGCCCATATGCTCCTTCGCAATCACTCGTCGCCGCTTCATATCCCCCTCGACCTCAAGAAGGTCCTTGAAATCAATACTCCATGGCTTTCCAGGGGTTGACTCGAGCATGAATCGACCAAACTCCGGGTGGAAGGTCGGCAGCGTGCAATTGTTCTTGGCCTCTTCGCCTCCCTGTAGTTCTGGCACCATGGAGCCATGCTTCGCGAGTTCTTGGTTTTCCGCGAGTGCTTGTAGTACTTCAGCCTGACTCAAGGAAAGTCTCACCTTTTGCTGCGACTCGTCCACAGCGATTACGAGGTACTCGACCTCGTCACCCCACAGAAGAACGGCGCGCTCCTTGTCCTTGTTGTTACGCCATATGGTCAGTAATTGCTCTATGCCCCAATCTCTGACCTGAGCTGCGGCTCCTTTGGCTTGGTCCCATTGCAGGGGAGTACCCAGCTGCAGGAGACCCATGGCGTGGATTCACTGCAGGCTATCCTGTCAGGGTAAATTCGAGTTCTTCGAATGTGCAACAGCTGCCTCAGGTCTCCAACCTGGAGTAACGAGCGGTTGGTGAGAGTTCGCCTCGGACAGCTATCATTGACAGTTATTTGGAGGCCGAGGAAGACGCTGTTGGCATGCGGATGATCAGTAATGTATGAAAGTCGCGATGGCGTTATGGCCAGCCAATCAACGTTTGTGGGTCACGTCGAGAAGGGTTCCGAGAAGCAGAGAACTCGGAGCAAGACGCTCGAAACCGAGACGAACGGAGACAGGTCATCTTGGAGACCAAGTCACAACCCACAAGATAGATCTGACTTCATGAGTAGCCGGTAACGTCAAAATTTCTTCACTGACGGGATTTCTAATCATCCAACTCTGGATATTCTCCCTATTGGCTAGGACCTCCTTTGAGCCGCACTGCTGCATAACACCGTAACTACCCGGTCCGTACCTGGCAGGTGTGATTCCTGCTTATCAACTTTGGCTCTTCCAATGACATATTGGCTACAAAGAACGACGAGCATGTATGAAACACTGAAGACGGTCAAGCATGCGAATGACGAGCTACTGTGGACAATGCTGAGGGCGAGGTTGTGCGACAGTCGCTTGAGCTATTCGAGGCAACGATGGTGAGATCTTGCCCATAGACGTTTTGCAAAGGTCGTCAGGAGTCGTCTGTTTTTGCTTGACTCAGTGCATCGGCCTCACGCGGTCTTTGCTCATATGATTCTGTACTTGGATGAATATTCTGCCTCTCTGCCACTGGCTTGAATAAGCTAGAGCCTCATATAGTGCTGCCCAAGTCGGCCCAGTCGAATCCGTCTGGGCTCGACAGGTGATGGCCCTTGTGGGGAGGGCCCCTGAAACTCCTCGACGCCGTTCACATGCATGTGCTGGTGGTGCGTATGTACAGCTAGACCTCATAACCCGTAGTGGTGGACGGCATCTGCCTTGACTCAGTTGCTTCTCACCCCGCCTCTTGCTGCTCTGATCTCGTCCATTTTGGCCACCCGTTTCTTGAACTCGTCATACTGGCACTTCTCGTAGCTGTGTCTCTCGTCCTGTCGTCGCTTCAGTAACCTGGCTCCATGCGCATACATTCGAGGCTCAACCTACCACACACTTCCAAGGCAGGTAGAATTCTTTGTACCGACAGTTGTTCAGCGGGATGAGCAAGTGGGCGCAGCTGTCGCGGTAAGCTAGCGGCAGTTTGGCATCTGACATTGCCTGCCGAGAGGCCGGGGCAGAGGCCGGGGCAGCTGCACGGCGTCAGTGACAACGAGGTTTAAAGCTTGAAGAGCGTACCAGGGTGGCTATGACCATCCAGCCCTACGGTCTCCTTAATCGTCTCGGCCAAAGTCATCGTAAGAGGTGAGGAAGAATGAATCGCGTGGGAGTTGCAAGGGGGGGCTGCAATCAAAGGCCCTCTCGTCGTCTGCCTTCACTTCGAGCTTGAGATTAGCACTTGTGTCACGAACTGCACAAGTGGGCATATCCCCCACCGAACAAATCCCACCGACGCGTCTACTGCAATCACGCGTTGAGTGAGACTCACCAAAGTGACACGACACATCACTCTCGTGGCAGCCCAGTTTGGTGGAGTGCACCAGCAATAAAGCAGCGAAGCGATTGCGACATGCAGTGACACTCCAAAGGAGCATTGAGCCCCTCGCAATACTTCGACTTACTGCATGGCTGTCCTCACCACGTAATTCCACCCACATAGCTCAGCGTTCGTCATCATGGCCGACCCTACAGGAGACATCTACTCTGCTACCTATAGCAATGCAAGTTGGGCCCTCACACTGCGCAAGAACGTTGCTGACAGGCGCTACAGGTGCCCGTGTACGAGCTCAAGCTTCCTGGTAATGACCATGTTATGCGCCGTCGGTCCGATGACTGGATCAATGCCACTCACATCCTCAAGATAGCTGGCTTCGACAAGCCCGCAAGGACGAGGATACTGGAGCGAGAGGTGCAGAAGGGCGTACACGAGAAGATCCAGGGAGGCTACGGCAAGTACCAGGGCACCTGGATTCCTCTGCCCGAAGGCAAGAACCTGGCGGAAAAGAATGGCGTGATTGAGAGAATCACGAAGATCTTTGATTATGTGCCCGGAGACCGAAGTCCCCCTCCTGCGCCAAAGCACACCACTGCTGCTACTGGTCGCGCCAAGGCGGCCAAAGCTGCTGCTGCTGCACCACCACAGCCACGACACATTCCGAAGCCTCCCCCGCCTGTCTATGCAGAAGCGAGTGAGGTCTATCCTGATCCCACCCACTCTCAGCAGTATTATGAAGAGAGTCATGGCCGTGCTACACCCGACACACAGTCGTTCATCGCTGAAGATGATTTTATCCCCATGTCTCAGAACTCCACTGTGTCGAGGAAGAGGAAGCACGATGGCGAACTCGCAATCAACCAAGCCGCCGAGCTGGAACACTATGCTTATGGCGACGAACTGCTAGACTATTTCATCACGGCCGGTGACGATCCCGACAGAGCTTTTGTCGACCCCCCGATGCCGCCTGACAACTTCGATGTTAACAGACCCATCGATAAGCAAGGCCATACCGCTTTACATTGGGCCTGTGCTATGGGCGACGTGCAAGTGGCGAGAGATCTTCTAGCACGAGGTGCCAATCCGAACATCGGCGCTGGGAGCTCCGAAGAGACACCCCTCATGCGTGCAGTGCTCTTTACAAACAATTATGACAGACAGACCTTTCCGAAAGTGGTGGCGGCACTTGCTGGTAGCATCGTAGAGAGAGATCGCTACGGTGCCACGGTTTTCCACCACATTGCGCAAACGCTAGGCTCCAAGAGCAAATGGAACTGTGCACGCTACTATTGTGAGGTCCTCATCAACAAGATGCAGGAGATGGGTGTCAATTATGTTCAAACACTACTTCGATCTGCTGATAGCGCTGGCGACACTGCAGTACTCATATCAGTACGCCACGGCTGCATGAAAGTGGCGAGCTTTCTGCTGAACCACTGCCCTGAAGCAGGCGATCAACCGAATCACAACGGCGACACAGCCAACGACTACCTTCGTGCTTTGAAGGAGAAAAGAGAATCCTTAGAACAGCCCCCATCCTCGCCCCCCACATATGGCAGTTTTACCGGCAGCCGACGCAGTCGCAAAGTCGTGCCACCCAGAAAAAATGCTTCGCAGGCCGCTAGCAGCGTGCTCTCCAAGGTCGAGTCTGCAGCTCAAGAGGCTAGCAGCAAGCTCGCGACCTTGTACGAATCCGAAATCAAGGAGAAGGATGCTGCCATCGCCGAAGCGAAGCAAGCCCTATCCGACTTCGAAGCACAACGCCACCAAATCCGACAAGAAAGCTTCCACCTCACAGCCCAAGTCGAGGCTGACGACAATGCACAACAGCTCGAAAGCGAGTACGAAGCTCTGCTCTCCGAGACACAGTCTCTCCTGGAGCAGAAAGACCACGCCGTTCTTCAGAACGATGTTCGACAGAGAGACCAGTTGACGAACCCGCAGGCATTCCGATCCGCGAACCCCCGCGGTCTAACACAAGACGAAATGGCCGCTGCCCTGCCGTGGGCAATCGAGCTCAACAATCAGCAGGGGATCCGCCGACAGCTGATCAAGGACATCGCTGACCTGACCGCTAGTGCCGGTACGGGAGAGCGGATCGGCAAGCACCGCAAGCTTGTTGCGATTGCTACAGGGCTGAGAGAGGATGACCTCGACCAGATGTCGACTGAGCTGCTGGAGAGTTTGCAGGCGACGTATTCGCCTGACAACCCGCAGACACCGCAGATGGTGGCGCAGATGCAGGTGGTCTAAGTACCGCTTTGGCAGGTATCTGCGAAACCGAGGCTGGGTCATCGTCTAGCTGCACTGCTTGTGCACGAGTTACTTGGGGCCCGAAAAGGCAGGATGGAAAACGGAGAAACTTGCCGTGCAAAGTGGTAGGAACTGAATGCGCAGTGGAAAAGAACTGATACCAAGATACCCCAAAACGATGATTGTCGATGAACCTTCACGAATCAATCTATTTGTCCGTCTATCTTGTTTGCTACGAGCTCACGACCACAGCGTCGTGATCTTCTTCCCCCCGTTATTCAGCTTCGCCCTTAGGATGGCGCCCGGCCACTCCCTCAGCCCTAGTGTTCCACCAACGTTGTTGTTCCACCCCCCTTGGTAAGGTAGTTGGTTTATTATCATGTAGGCGTATCCGTCCGCACCGATCACCATTCCATCGGGCCAGATGATCCTGGGGTCGCGCACGAAGCCGTGTGCTTGCAGATCATTCGGATCGTAGTAGTAGATGGCGTTATGCGTCGGCACGCAAAAGTAGATCAGGCCGTTGTTGTCGCCCTCGAACCCGTTTGCTTCGCCGCCGCGCATGCCGAGATCGGTGACGTTGTTCGAAGCTTGCTGCTCGGCGAGCGGTGTGTCGTCGTCTGTCACGAGGAGGGATGCTGTGGGTACCCGGTAGAGGTGGCGGCTGTTGATCGGGCTGTAGTAGATGTAGTTCCCGTCGGGGCTGATCTGGATGCCGTCGAGACCTTCGGGCTGATGGCTGAGCGGCTGGCCGGGCACGCGGTAGTAGAAGGGGTGGCCTTGGTAGGATGGCACGTCGTTGTAGACGCGCAGAGTCGTTGGGTGCTCGGTCAGTCGCCGCCAGGAGCTGCCGTCTGTGAGGTTGAGCATGATGAAGCCCGTGCGGCCTTCGCTGGAGGAGTCGACTATGTATGCTACTTCTCGGCCT
This sequence comes from Knufia petricola, assembly GCA_002319055.1. Classification (NCBI taxonomy): domain Eukaryota; kingdom Fungi; phylum Ascomycota; class Eurotiomycetes; order Chaetothyriales; family Trichomeriaceae; genus Knufia; species Knufia petricola. The sequence continues at coordinate 21,895 of NMUC01000031.1, read as the reverse complement.
GGACGCAGGTCGAACCGGATGTCGTTCATGTAGCTGTCTGGGAAGTGTACTGAGGGGGGAAAGGTGTATGTTTGGTAGATTGTGTCGTTGTCCAGAGAGACGCCGATTATCTTGGGGCCGCCCGGTTGGGCGTACGCCATTGTCTGAGTCATACGGCCGGAAGGAGTCATCGTGTTGATCGTTGGACGGCCTGTGTCTACAATCCACAGCGTCTCTGGCCGGGTTGCGGTATTTGGTGTGATATACAGGGCCTGTGCAGAGATAAGACCGGAGCTGTTGGCAGATCCGAACGGAATAGTGTTGAAGGTCGTGTTGAGCTGGTCTACTGGCAGGTTCGTGGACGCGTCAGGATAGGGTGTTTCTGCTGTCATGTTGACCACCTCGCCCACGGTATAGTCTTGTTGACCACGAGTGTAGGTCACGAACAGCCGACCCGTACTAGACACCGAAATACCGATTGGCCAATACTTGTAGAAGTAGTGGACTTCCTCAATCGGTGGGCCATATGTGCCGTTGTCCACGCGCAGTATGGTGTCGTACCTAGAGGTGTTTGCTACAAGACCTTCGGTTGCAATTGTGTTCCCCTGCTGTAGGCTCGCATAGCTCGAGTCTTGGGCTTGGGCTAGAGCTGCTAGGAGCAGAGAAGCAGTAGCTAGAAACATCTTGCAAGAGAAATAAGAAAAGCTTACAGGCAAAGGGTAGGAGACAAGGACGAGCTCGACGAGCTGCGATTACTTTAAGTAGTGCTTACCTTTTGCCGGAGGGTGATATCACCCACACATGTCGTGCCGCTGCCCTCGTAAGCAGTTCCATAACCTTCAACCACACACGAGCGAAGGTGCAGTAGAATGTAAAGGTCATGACGATGCACGGCAGATGAGGTCAACGAGATGGTGATCCGAGATCCACTTGCAGGGGGGCTAACAGAGTTGAGTCGGCCAAGCTCCGGGGGAAAAGGATAAATATATGCTTATCACCTCATCACACAGGAGTTCCGGAAAGCATGCTGTTGGTACTGTACTGATGGGTGTGGCCAAGTGGTATGGAGGTGGTAAGGTTGGGTGGGTTGTAGAAGGTCGGTATATGTAATGACCAAAATCGTTAGCGCGCAGCAACGCGGAACGAGTGCCTACCCAGCACGGAACTGGGAATAGTACAGAGACAAGTAGAGGACGAGATTAAAAATCTCTATAATTCTCACGTTTCGCGTCTGTGAACGATCCAAGCTAATTACGAAGAGGAAATGTTTCCCTGCACTTGGGCAAGAATGTTCTATTGTAACATCCTCGCGTTTGTTGCTCGCTCCGGGCAATGAAGTTGACTGAAGCACATTTTAGTCAAGTGCCCCCTAATGTCATGAAAAACAAGGCGACCACACGCATCAACGACGTTCATCCTCCAACCACAACGATAATCCCATTCGTAGCGAACGCGCCGATGTACGGAGTTGCTACTGCGGACTTGGCAGTCCAAGACAACTGATTTCTGCATTGCAACCGCCCTCACCTTCTGCGAACCTCCATCTCATCTGCACCGGGTGAGCAGGTGTTTGTGCGTCGCAGGGTTCCTAGCCTGGTGCGCTGTGTCTCCTGTGATGCGGCGCCATCCCCAACGCCGTTGTTATTGCGCGTGTCACCTGTGAACCTTTCCAACCAGTAAATTCTCGATTCAGATCACGAGCAGCGCTTCTCAGTTGGACCACTTGGGACGGTACTATGGCCATCAGATTCGCCCTCGTATTCCTGCCGTCTCGGTTTCTCAGAACTACTTCTGTCGTGTCTTTCTTCTCTTTGATCGAGTGGTCAACTGCTTCGTCTCCAACAACGACTTCGATCTTTTCGTCAAGCATGGGCCAACAACGCCTAGACCTACGTATGCGCACAAGCATCAACCTAATATACGCAGACTATCTCAAGCGTTAACACTCCGCTCTCAACTCCTTGAATGATGATGAAGGGTGGTGTAGCATGCCCCTCACAGCAAGACCTGCTCTGCCATCCCCGACAAATTTACCAGGTTGATTGGGAGCTGTCCCCTTTCAATTGAGTCCAACCCTTGACTTGCAACCTCCATTGGAACACAGCCATGATCGATGACGTTTTGAACCAGTTTATCAGCGTCGAACAGGTCACCAAGAGCTTGATTGCTTGCACCAGAGATCACCAGGTCGAGAGACGGGACCCAATACATCCAAGTGTGCCAAAAGCCAGTGTGACCCCAGGCATGTTGGCCGGCGAAAGAGTAGTTAAGGATCCCACATCCATAAGTACCTGATGGTTCCAAGATATACATGAGCTGCATAGTTGCTTCATCCAGCAGTCGACCTTCATATAGTGCTCGACCGAAATGGTTCAAGTCCTTGGAATTGGTCACCAAACCACCAGCTGCGTATAAGTCGAAGCTCGGGTTAAAATGTGTCACATTGATGGTATCGTGATACTGTCCTGCACGCTGTAAGGAGCCTTTGGGCTGGGGCTCCAGGAGCTCCCACCATGTAGATGGCATGTCAAGCTCGTCGAGGCCAGTCAAATCACGGACCGCAGCAGCGAGGTCAGTCCGTGTTATGTTCTCCAATATAAGGCCAAGGAAAGTATAGCCCGTGTCAGTATAATGGAAGACTTCCCCAGGGTACCCGACAGGTGTCGAATTGGCTGTGGACCATTTGATTACGGAACGTTGAGTCCACATGTGTTGTGGCATAGCCATGACCTCTTGCACCCATCGCGGATCAGTGGCGAAATCACCCAGTCCACTTGTGTGATGTAAGAGCTGCCAAGTTGTGATTTGAGCAGCGTTGACAACTCCTTGTGATTGCTCGAGCAGATCAACGGCCCAGCCGGGAAGGTATTGTACAGCAGGAGCGTACAGGTCGAGCTGCGCTCGCTCCGCGAGCTTTAAGATTGCCACAGCTGTAAAAGTCTTTGTGATACTTGCAAGGCGCCATGGGGTGTCATCGAACAGAGCTGGTTCACCGGTGAATTCGCTAGCTTGTGATTGAACACTTGTTGTGCAATCGAGCCCGCAGTGCGGCGAGGACAGTGTTAACTGTATGCCAGGCCAGGCGGTAGAATTGGCCAACGTCACCTCCAGCATCGATGTCACCCATTGTGGGCAGGCTTGAGAGTTATTGCCGTGGATGAAGAATGAGATGGCGAGGAGAATATGTATATGAATCAGGAGCAACATGGTTCGGAGTACTGACAGGGGATCGTAACCTACAAATTGTGACGATGCTTACTGGAAATCGCAAGATACGTTTAGACATCGAGATCAGGTCTTGGAGGCTTTTGGTCTCTGGGGTCTCACAGGTACTATATGCGATTGGGAGCCTAGCACGCTGATGTCCATAGTGACAAGTACTAGATGTAGTGAAGTGCAAATGCCTGAGGCACTTATGCACCTTTTCTCCTCGTGGACTGCTCTTTTAAATCGTGGCGAAGACTCGATTCCTTCCACGAACGCATGAAAAGCATGCGACAGAGGATACTCTCGTTGAATTTGTATGGCTGTGCTTCCACGCATATGCTTTGGGCGTATACTTGGTTCATCTAGTACGGTATATGGGTCAGACTGAGCTAAGGAGCGCGGGGCTTTAGCAAAATAGCGAACACATCGACATTGGAGCGGGACCTGTTGTGATTCATGCTTCATCAATCTTTTATAACAGCCCTTGCAATATGGAATCAGTTGCAAGAATAGCCGGGGGCGTTGGTGACCAAAAGCTGCTATGTATGGCACGACCTTGGTACAGGAACTCGAAGAGATCCCTCCTATGTCCCCCCTAGGAGGGAGCGCGGAAAGATTGTTGTATCAGCTCGTTCACTTCGCTACATTGTACGATAGGTGGTACGGCGCTGCGCATAAGACTGTCTGCAGCCCGCCCTAGGTGCTGCTTGCTTGTCAAGGCCTGCCTGCAGCTAGCTACGGTGAACAGGGCGGCAAGATGCGCTCATCTTGATAAGTCGTACGTCGTGGTGTTCGTTGCGTTCACAAGACGATCTCAGCTGATATCTAACATGATTTGTCTGTCCGACCAACTTCAGTAACCGTTCGCCTCAATTCAAATGCACTGAGCATGCAACGCCTTCTATCATGGACTAGCATCGCACGCTCGCTGCGTCAAAGCAGTCCCAGCAGTAACCCCATTTCCCACTTCCGCCTCCATCAATCCACGATTGTACGACCACGATTCTTTACATCGTCACCATCCCCACGCCAGTATGCCTCGCCCTATGAAGCTGCGCGGGCAGCAGCAAAAGAGAAGAACAGGACAACAATGTACTACGGCGCTTCATTGATCATTGGCACCGTCGCTCTCTCATACGGTTCTGTGCCTCTATACAAAATGATCTGCCAACAGACGGGATGGTCTGGTCAGCCTGTGAAAGCACACGACGTGGAGTCTGATATTCCACAATCCGAGCGCCTCAGGCCACTTCAAGATCACCGCCGGTTGAGGATCACTTTCAACGGTTCGGTGTCAGATATCTTGCCATGGAAGTTTACGCCACAACAAAGGGAGGTGAGGGTTTTGCCAGGAGAGACAGCATTGGCTTTTTATACTGCCACGAACAGGAGTGAAGCGGACATCATTGGTGTTGCTACATACAGCGTGACACCTGCGCAGGTCGCACCATACTTCAGCAAGATCCAATGCTTCTGCTTCGAAGAGCAAAAGCTCAACAAAGGCGAGACGGTGGACATGCCAGTGTTCTTCTTCATCGACCCGGAATTTGCGAACGATCCAACCATGAAAAACATCGACACCATCACGCTGAGCTACACCTTTTTCAAGGCAAAGTATGACAAGAATGGTGTTCTGACCACAATACCAGGTGCTCTCATGGCTGCGTGAACAGTTTGAGTTGTCAGATGAGATTGGAAGCATATGGGAAATGTCAAGAACAAACGTCGTGCCCAGGCAAGAGAGTTTCTGCAGGTTCGCCCTAAAGTTATAAACGGCATGTTAAGACGACCAGTCGTTGCTATGTCACGCTATAGCAAGCTGCAAGTGGATATGCTCAAACGTACTTGAAACGCTATCGAATGAAGCCGAAAAGAACGAGTACCGCTAACAGGTCGTCACCGACCAGCGGAAGATGCAGCAAGGGGGCATGACGAGTGGAAGGGGCCCACTGGGCTCACGGAAGCGTCTGGTGAAGGTGAGAAGTAATGTCAAGTATCATTATGAAGCACATGGGTGGTGGGTACAAAAGGGTGTGTGTGCACCTGAGCCGAAATTGGGACATGGCAGATAGAGCCTCTCACTGTATACAAGGGGTCCCGTGGGAGTGAACCTGAGGGCGCGGGCAGAGCGATTATGTAATTATGACCATGGACCATTGGCTGCGAAAGCTCACAGGATTTGGTGTCTTGCTGTGCCTTTCATCGAACAGAAGCTCCCAGATGATCAGCAATGAGTATTGGATCTGCAACGTACATCGCGTGATCGACCTACATTTGATCATGGTTAATCTTGTCTGAAACCGAGTTATTTCATTTCGACCCCCGTCCGTGATGAAGCAGCTGAGGCCACTTAGCTGCATGCACCTTCTGTTGTGTCCCAGACCAACAGCTGCCAGTGTTCAGGATGCAATGGGAATCTCCTTGCGCATGTTGATACTTGGGCTAAGGTCAGGCGAGCACAGGAATATTCCGACGCCAGTATGCGGTTCGCATACTACAAGGTAACGGAGGACGCCTGCATTCCAAATTTTGGATACCAACCTGGGGTACGGCACGACATGAATTCCGGTCAGGACGACTTGCAAGGGTCTCTGGTCCTGGATCTCGCGCTCGCCTCACCTCGGCGAATTACTGCCGCTACGCATTCATGTCCGTCGGCTCGAGATTTATGCAGTGCGCCAGTAAATGTGGGAGTCGCGGCACGTGAGCTAGTAGGCGAGAGCACTGCTGCGAAGCCACAAACAAGCAGGAGAAGCAACACGAGCACAAGACTGTTGAGCGCTGATGTGCAATAAGCTTTCAAAACAAGACCAATATTGATGTTCAACGGAATATAACCCATCGGACCTTCCAATCCCCTGCAGATGTTCACTCTTCTCTGAAACAGCCGCCAAGCAGCTACCCACTTGCCCCAGGTCTCGCTATGTCTCCGATAGGCTGTAGCATGCTTAACAAGCATGCAAGATGGAGCCAATGATGTCGTGCGCCGCCCGGTCCTTGTACGTTCTGCAGGTACGCGGCGAGCGCGGGCCAGGGCATTAATTACCGGACATTGGTACAAGAGGCAGGTATAACGTGATGAAGGTTGGTATGTAGACTCTTTTCTCCCATTACGTCTTTATTCTCAGTCACTTCCATCACGTTATCGTTATATGATCGGAAGGAAGTAGTCTTATTGTTCAGCCGTGGCGATGTATATTCTTGAAGCTGTATTGACAGCCCTGTCGTTCCAGATAGCTGCAGCAACACCAGTGTCCCCACGCTCAGAGCACGCCCGGTCGCCATATTCAGTCAAGGAGACACATTTTGTACCTAGAGGATGGAGTGCATCTGACCAGCCTCCGCACCCAAATCAGCTCCTCAATGTCAAGATCGGGCTGAAGAACAAGAAATTTGCGGATTTAGAGCGACATTTGTACGAAGTATCGCTTCCGACTCATCACCGATATAGACAGCACTTTTCGAAAGCGGAAGTAGATGACCTGATCAGACCTGATGAGGAGGCTTCAGCACTCGTCAATGAGTTCCTACAGGACCATGGGGTATCGGCAGAAAAGTGCAAATACAGCTCTGCAGGAGATTGGATAACTGTCTCTCTGCCTGTGAACCAGGTCGAGAAGATGCTGAACACGAAGTACTCGGTCTACAAGCACGAGGATGGCACGTCCATGGTCCGGACGACGGAATGGTCGCTGCCAGAACACCTACATGAGCACATCAGCACAATCCAGCCGACTACCGCTTTCCTACGTGCTTCGCCTCAGCTTGCGACAGTTCTGGAGAGCCCTGGTGTTGATCTCAACGAGGACGACTATCCACCATCCGCGGTCCAACTAATCAGCACCTGCAATTGGGAGGGTGTCACACCAGCCTGTCTTCGTCTGTTATACGGCACTGACGGCTACACACCACAGTCGGCAAACTCCTCCATCGCCTTTACGAACTACCTCGGCCAGGTGGCCAACCGCTCCGATGCCGCTCGGTTCCTCACCATGTTCCGACCGGATGCTGTTTCGGCGGCCTCTTCATTCCAGCAAATCTCCATAGCTGGCGGTGCTGTTGACAACGGCACAGCTGGTGCAGGTTATGAAGGCAATCTTGATCTACAGACCATTGCTGGTCAAGTCTTCCCCATCAACATCACATCGTACTCTACGGGAGGGACCCCACCATTTCAGGCTGACCTCAACACGCCCACAAACACGAACGAGCCGTATCTAGACTGGTTGGAGTATGTGTCAAGTCAGGAAGACCTAGCACAGACCATCTCAACCAGCTACGGAGACGACGAACAGACCGTACCACTGGCTTACGCACAGTCGGTCTGCGAAGGCTTCGCGCAGCTTGGTCTCCGTGGCGTTTCGGTAATCTTTAGCAGTGGTGACTTCGGGGTTGGTAGTAATGACACCTGCATCTCGAATGATGGTAAGAACACGACCAGATTTTTGCCGGCATTCCCTGCATCGTGTCCCTACGTTACTGCTGTCGGTGCCACCAAGTATTATCCCGAGGTAGTGGCATATGACTCTAGAAACGGTTTTGTCAGTGGCAGCGGCTTCAGCAACTACTTCGCCCGGCCAGCTTACCAAAACGATTCAGACGTGGTGGCGGAATATATCGATTCACTTGACGGCGAGTTCGACGGGCTGTACAACAAAAGTGGCAGAGCATACCCTGATGTTTCAGCACAAGGATATAGGTATATCGTGATCTATGGCGGGACCGTGGTATCTCTGGACGGTACGAGCGCGTCAGCTCCCACCGTGGCCAGCATCATCTCACTTGTGAACGATGCATTGATGGCTGATGGGCAGGCGCCGCTCGGCTTCCTCAACCCTTGGCTATACACTGGTGCCGGTGAGAAGGCGTTCACCGACGTTATTAATGGCAGTGCCATTGGATGCAATGGTCCTGGATTCCCCGCCGGCAAGGATGGGACGTGGCTTCGGGTTTTGGCACACCTCAATTCCCCACGATGCTGGACATTCTGGGATTGAACAGTTCAAGTTCATAAGGACTGGGTCAGACACCAATTCGAAGTCTGCTGTGCAAACAGATCTGCACAGTCGACATGGGATCATCAAATAGTAATGAGTAATGAAATAAAAAGCTTATAGACAGCAGCACGCGTGTAATGCATTGATCGATGCCCGTGTGGTCGCTTCATATGAATTATCTGGGTACATGACCTGAGCGCTCTTTACTGTAAGTTAGGCACCCTCCGCTTGCGCCTTAGAGTTATCACAGCGGCGGGTCCCCTGTGCAACGCCTAGAAACAGATTATTGGAGACCCTGGCCAATAAAGAGCACATGCTTCTCCTTGCAACCTCCACGAACATTCTTGTGTCAACCAGCACTCTTACGGCACGATACCCTCGACTTCGCCATTCCCCTCACACATAACACGCGTAGGCATAATGGGTGAACAGGAAGACAAAGAAAAGGCCGAAAGGCTTGCTGCGGCCCGGAAACGAGTTGCGCAGATGCAGAAGAAAAAGAAGGCAACAGGAGGAGACAAGGGCGCCGGTGGTTCCTCGAAGAAGTCCAAGGATGCCACCAAGGCTGCTGACAAGGACGACACCACAGACACACCTCTTTCCCTCACCGCAGCAGAGGCAGATGCAGCAGAGGACATCGACCCTACAGTCGAGGTGAAAGGAGCAGAGGCCGCCGCCGCCGAAGAGTCGAAGCAGGAACCCGAGGAGACAGGGGCTGCCGATGAAGACCAGGACGCAGCTGCGTTGAACGAGGCCATCAGCAGTGCCGCTGGCCAGGCCGCTCAAGGCGATGAAGGGCATGCGGACGAGCCGGTTTCGCCGCGTCAAATGGCTGCTTCACCAAGCGAAGAGCCATCCTCAGCCAGACGGCCGCTGGGCAGACAGGGCTCGATCTCCTTGCAATCTAAGATGCGCTCTGATTCGTTCCGCCAGGGTGCCGCGCCCTCGATCCCCGCAGAGGGAGACGACTTCCCCGACATCTACCGCAAGCAGATGGCGCGGATAGAAGAGCTAGAAAACGAGAACAAGCGGCTGGCCAAGGAAGCTCAAGAGTCGCAAGCTCGATGGCAGAAGAATGAAGATCAACTGGAAGAGCTACGCGAGAAAGCTGCCGAGACGCCGAAGCCAGAGGACAATGAGGAGGTACAGAAGCTCAGAAGTGAGATCAACACGCTACGGCGAAACTCGAGACAGTCGGTATCCGCTCCCAAGTCGAAGGCGGACGAAGAGGTAGAGACTCTGCGCAGGGACCTCGAAGGTAAAGACTCGACGATAAGCGACATGCAGCTTGAAATCTCCCGCCTCCGCTCGCAAGTGACATCTCTCACATCGACCGGCAAGGAGGAGAACGAACAGGTAGCTGCACTCCAGGACTCACTACGACGCGCCGAGACGGGCAACAGCAAGCTGCAGACGGAATTGGCAGACGTGAAGAAAGCTCTCTCGCGAGCTTCCGAGAAAGCAGTCGTCGACGGCACCGAGCGCACGAGCAAAGACACGAAGATCAAGGCACTGGAGCGTGAGCTTGAGGGGCTGAAGAGTGGGGAAGAAGAGGCTGGCAAGAAAATGGCGAGGCTGGAGAAGAAGATCGAAGCTCTCAACAAACTCCACCGTGAGTCTGAACAGCGAAACGCCGCGAAACTAGCGGCTGCAGAGGCAACGAGCAAGGAACTGGCCATGGCCAAAGGCAAACTGGAGGCTTCCGAGAAAGACAATCTGCGACTGCGAGAGGCAAGAAAACATACGATCAGTGGCGAGGGCGCCGAGGAAGGATTGGACGAACTGGAGGATGAAGAGCGACAGAAACTGCAACAGCGCATCCGCGCGCTCGAGGGCGAGAACTTCGACCTCCGTCGGGGGGTGTGGCGCGACAAACGCAAAGAATTGCAACCCAACTTGTCGATGGAGCAAGATGGGGGTGCCGAAGCGGATGGGTTTGACGAAGTCGACTTGAACGGCTCTGCAGGTGAAAGGCGGAGGGGCTCAAGCCTGCAGGGATCGACGATGCAGTCCAAACACTCTGGCTTCACACAAGTGCTCAGCTCTGGATTGGCGGCGTTCAGGGCGAACGCGACCAGCCCGGAGGCGCAGGCGAGGCAGGCGACAAGAGCGAGGAATGATAGTCTGCTGGAGGAATTCGACGATGATTCGTTCGATGAGGGCGCGTTTGCAGCAGCTCAGCGGGAGGAGGAGATGCGTAAGATGGTCGAGCACGTGCGAGAAGTCAAGAAAGGGTTGAAGCAATGGCAGGGATGGCGGTTGGATCTCGTTGACCTTCGGAGAGGAGGAGGAAGCGGCATGGGCTTTGGAGAAGTGTTTGAAGTGTAACAGCAGAGTAGAGTAGTGGAAGTGAACGTCAGAACATCGACAGTCAGGCAGCCTAACCAATGAGGCTGAACGACACCCAGGCTGCCGCGGTCTCTAGCGGGTTCGGCCGAAGAGCTGGCCCCTGAGATGCAGGCTTAGCGGGCTAAGTAGCGCTTGTATCGGCGGCATGGACTAAGTCCGTTGGCTATGACAGAAGCGCATGATGACGGAGATGAATGGGCATCATGTCAGGCCGGGTCTTAAATCCCATGCCGTGGCAGTGGTGAGAGGCTCAATAATGCGCCTCTTCATGGACATTGCGTCGATGTAGTCCACCCCGGTCCTGCCGCCTGTACAATTGCCCCAACCCTCATTGCCTTTTGCCTTCTCTACGGTCAATCGCTTGCAAGCCAAGTAGCATGACGTACTGCTTCCATCTTCGAGTCAGTCAGTAGTGGCGCATGATCAACCGCCCTCTCACGCGTGCCTTGGATGAGACCAAGTACCACAGCCGAGGGCCTCGTAAGGACTTCTTCCTCCCTCACTCCCCCTCGCTCGCCGCGAATCCGGCCTCAGTCGACTCTCGCATACCCTCAGCCTCAGGGCATCCCCCGTCGTCTGCCGCCCTCAGCCGAACAGCCACCAGCATTAAGCCAGAACCGGCGCCCCATGGCAGACAGTGACAGCGAAGTGGGCAATCGGGCCCAACAGTCTCCCCTGGCGTCTAGACGACCTCGAGAAGCCGACACGAGCAAGAAGCAGTCTCGCTTCGCCGGCGCCTTCCCTCTCAGCTACAAAGAAGGCTTCTCGCAATGGTGGTCAGCCCCCTCGGCCTCAGAAGCAGAACACCGAGTGCTCTCCTTCATCCCCTACCTCCAGTCGCCCCCCACCCACACCCAGACGGGCTCGGAGCCGCCGTCTCGCAACCCTAGCACCATGAACGTGAGCCAGGAGCCGGAAGACATGGCTCAACCCATCACCACCAATTCCATCACCGATCCCTACGGTCCACGTACCTGGCACAGTCGCATGGTCCAACTGGCTGGCAAGAACAAAGCTATGAACGAGTTCAGCGTCGAACGGACGGGCGAGCAAGCAGACCAGAATCTCGTCATCCTCCACGGTTACGGCGCCGGTCTAGGTTTCTTCTACAAGAACTTCGAGCCGCTGTCAAGACCTGCCGGTTGGCATCTCTACGCCCTGGATATGCTAGGCATGGGCCGCTCCTCTCGCCCGCCCTTCAACATCCACGCCAAGACCAAAGACGCCCAAATCCGCGAGGCAGAAGACTGGTTCATCGACAGCTTGGAAGAGTGGCGCAAGAAGAAGAACATCGACAAGATGACCTTGGTGGGCCACAGCATGGGCGGCTATATGGCCGTGTGCTACGCCCTGAAATACCCCGGCAGGTTGAACAAGCTTATCCTGGCCAGCCCCGTCGGTATCCCCGAGGATCCCTACGCCGTCAAAGCAGACATGCCGGATCCTCCAGACTCGACTCTCGCAAACGAGTTCACCCAGGATCAAGAAGCCGAGTCGAGACGGCAGAACGTCGGCGACAACAACAACTTCCTCAACGCAAGATCCCGCGCAGAGAAAGAGCAAGCGAAACAGGCCCCCAACCCCAACCGTCTACCAGCCAACGGCGATCAAGACGGCAGTGGAAAACAGCCTGCGCCGCGGAAACCCCTGCCAAAGTGGCTCACCTACCTCTGGGACGCCAACATTTCTCCCTTCTCCTTCGTCCGCTGGTCAGGCCCGCTAGGCCCGCGACTCGTCTCGGGCTGGACTTCCCGCCGCTTCTCCCACCTCCCATCCGATGAAGCCCTCGCCCTCCACGACTACTCCTACAGTCTCTTCCGTCTCCGTGGCTCGGGCGAATACGCCCTAGCCTACGTCCTCGCCCCCGGTGCCTTTGCACGCAGTCCACTCATCAGACGCATCGGTGGTGTCGGCCGTCAACAGTTGCCACAAACAGCTGCTGCAGATTCTGCCGCAGCTCCCAGCACCATGTCCTCATCTTCCGAGTCCTTCCAAAACGTGAACGCCGAACCCGATGTCGAACGTGTCACCCACGTCTCACCCTCCAAAGCCCCTGCTTCACAACGCGAGACTGGCATTCCCGTTGTCCTCATGTACGGCGAGAACGACTGGATGGACGTCAAAGGTGGTTATGCAGCTGCGGAATCCATGAACGCCGAGCGGGCCAAGGCACTGGCGAGTGCGAGTGAGGAAGATCGCCAGAATGATCGGGGGAGTGCCAAGGTGGTGATCATCAAAAAGGCAGGGCATCACGTGTACCTAGACAATGCAGAGCACTTCAATCAAGTCATGTTGGAGGAGATGGAAGATGTGAGGAAGCACTCGCAAAAGAGCACCAAGACAGAAGGCTAGCAGCAAGAACAGACACAGACGAGCACACAGACAAACGAGCACACAGCACATACTTTGACAGGCACAGCCGCGCAGAACATGACTGCGAGCACAAGTACACCGAAGCAAGAAAAAGCCCAGACCTGGATGAGGTACAATTGGCTGGGTTAGGTCCCTTACCCGCGACGTACAGGCTCATCCACGACGGCACAAAGTCTACAGCAGCAGCAGGCGCCCCAGCACGTTCACTTTGCAGAACGCAGCACGAACCCAGACCCGGACCCAGACCCAGACGCATCACACTCGCCCCATAGCAATAGCACCGACGACGCGATAGGTTCAGGCCCGCAGTTCCGCCGCTGGAGTACAGTCCAACAACGCCGTCTAAGCACCGACCAACTCACATTGAACGGGAAGATCATGCGACGGAGAAGACAGAAGGCTATGAAAGTGAAAGTGAAAGCGAAGAAGGCAAGAAAAGGCAAGGAAGTGGTATCGGATGGCACAAACACGGCGACGATCAAGGCTGAGCCCTCACCGTCGAAGATGACGCGGTTGTTGGGGGATTGGAAGGCGAAGGTCTGGAGACGGAGCCAGTGGAGGGCTATGTCGGTGTAGAAGGGAATGGGTAATTGAGGGGTCTTTCTTATTTGGTGGATGGACGGAACCTGACCATCCTGATATGAGGTAGAGGTAGAGCTAGAGGTAGAGATAGATCCTAGACGAGCTTGGAGTTGATGTGTCATGCTCGGACACCGGTTGGAGGTTCGGCCAACTCGACTCAGACGAGCATGCATTGCTGAAGGATTAGAGATGTTGCTTAGACACGCGGTCATCCATAGAGCTGCATTTGTACAGGAACAATGTTCTGGTCGTGCCAGTATACTATATACCCTCTTCTCTGCTCTCGTCCTAATCCTTCCGATACCCTCTTCCCTGCTCTCGTCCCAATCCTTCAATTCAACTGCCGCAGTTCCAGCATCATCCCTCGCGCGCCGTACGTAGATGGATAGCTTCCCCCCTCGTTCAATACACCCTCACACCGATCCTCGCGCCGCGCCCCCCCGCATCCCCAAGATCAAACGCCACCCCGAGCCCGCGAAAGAACGGCTCGCCCAGCACCCACACGTCGCGCATCCCCGCGCGGCGCCCGCCTGGCCGCGCGCCCATCGTCGTCTCGACAACGATGCCGACGCAGTACCCCGTGCCGACCGCCCCGCTTCCCATGTCGACTGGCCCCAGACTGAAGCGCCCGCCGGCCGGGCCGTGCACTGTGTCGTCGGGTGTGGACGGGCCGCGCGCGACGGGGACGCGCCGGCCCGCGATCTCGAAGGCGAGGTCGATCTCGTTCAGGCAGGGGACGGCGTGGAACGGTGGTAGTCGTTGTCGTCGGGGGTCCGATTTTTGTCCAGCAGCGGTCACGGACGACAGGCTGCGTGCGCCGGGGATCGACTCGTAGACGGCGCGTGTGGGGCCCGCGGGCGCCAGGATGAAGGGGCAGTTGACGTCGAGCAGCACGGGCTGGTTGCGCAGGATCTTGGCGCCGTTCACCCACACGCCGCTGGCGAGGGTCGTGTGCCAGCCGCGCGCGGCGCCGCTGCCGACGTCGGTCCATTTGAAGTGCTGGTCGTGCGTGCTGCCTGGGGGGATGGCGAGGGCGAGGGCGTCGCGCATCTCGGCTTCCATTCTGCTGGCTTCTGACGCGATGTGCAGGCGGCCGATGTATTTTAGCCCCGTCTCTGCGCGCGTCTTGCTTTCTTCCATGGTGGCGGCGATTGAGGAGCCGAGGGATAGGATGCCTGTTTGGCTGTCTAGGAGGGTCAGGCTGAAGATGTGGTGGTTTATTACCTTCTGGCCGAGCAGTTGGCGCAGGAAGCTGGGTGTGTCGTCGAGACGTGATAGGGAGTTGGGCGAGCCGGGCGGCGAGAGGCCGAGGATTGTGCCGCTTGGGTTCAGGGTTTGGTGGGTGTATTTGGGGGGTTTGCAGATTGGGAAGAGTAGGCGAGGGGATGCTGAAGAGGGGAGGTGGAAGATCTCGGTAGGGGTTTGACAGAGGTGGTGGGCGTACGAGTTGGATGGCTCTGTGTGTGCGTGTCTGTGTTAACATGGCTCGCAGTAGGCAGGGGTGAAAGACGGCATACCATGAGTCGTTGAGAGAAAGGTGTCGTACTTCGACCCTCGACCACTTTGCGTCATGATGGTGTAGAAGTCCGGGCTGAGCATGTCGATGTCGACTTCGAGCGTCTGTGGTGGCTGGCCAACCTGAAGCTTGGTGTACCTGACACGAATAAGACAAGTGGTGGTGATACGAGGCCCGAATACTCACCACGAGCCATCACGTCCTGCTCCATCCAGCATAAAGTCGTCTGCACTATCAGGTCCGTCGTGCCAACGTCTGACTATTCTGTTTCCATCAACATCTGTGTAAGTCCTTGCATATCTTTCTTCGACGCGGTACAACGTCCCCGCAAGGGCTGTGATGTTGGCGAGCTCATGGCGGGCTAAGCGGCCACCTCTGCGATACACAGGCAGGTGGACGCCAGCATTCTCTGCAAGTGCGTGGTAAGCAAGATAGCAGCATGCAAACAAGATGCCAGTAGTCAGCATGATTGTAGACTAGTGGGCAAGTCAAAGGCGATCTGGGCTGGGAGGCACGCAGGGAGAGGGTCGAGGAAAAAAAGCGAAAAGGTGAAAGTCGTTTGTCTGCACCTTCCACATAAATTTACCATTCCGACCTCGATCGCTCCTCGAAATACCGCGTGAGGTCTTCCACTTCAGACAGCTTCAGTGCTTCATCAACGCTGGAAACAAAATACTGAGGTCCGCCACACATCTCGACAATACCTGAATCCTCGAACCTGCTGTATACCTGATGGCGTCTGTGGGGCAGCCGACAAAAGATGACCCTAACACCATTGTCCACGTATGCCTTCACGATTTCTGCTAGCACTTGTGTACCTGATCCATCTATACTGGTGACACCATGCACATCGAAAACGACATTTCTATTGTTGTCTTCGTGTCGAACCCTGGGCAACGATGGGTGAGCTTGATTCGTCCCGTATTGTTCTAGCCGCCTCAGCCTTGTTCTCAGGTCGCCAGTATTCGCAAATGTGAGTGGTTCTGGGATCTTGACGATCAGGCAGCCCTCGATGTGCTCGACCTGATCGGGTGCGTTTTCGGCATTCTCAAATCTGTTGGGCTGGCCTTGGACTCTGCCCAGAATCTGAATTCGAGGCTTTGCTGCGTGCTTGACCACGGCGAGTAGCGACAGCGAGATGCCAAGCGCTATTCCCACCGAAATCGAGTAGAAGATGGTAGACAAGAAGATGATGAACATCAGCGCCAGTTCGGACCAACCTCGGATTCGAAAGAAGAATTTGATGTCGTGAGGTGCTTCTTCAATCAGGGAGTAAGCTACCACGGATATCATGGCGCTCAGCACCCCTTTCGGCAGCCAGTAGAAGTATGGTAGCAGGAACGCGACACAAAAGAGAGAGATCAGGCTCAGCAAGATACTGCTCATCGGGGTAGTACCACCGGTAGAGGCGTTTACTTTGCTTCGTCCATATCCACCGAACGCAGGTAGAGCCATGAAGCAGCCACCGATGACATTGGCTGTGCCTAAAGCGATCAACTCCCTATTTGCACTCAAGTTCATTCTTTTGAGACCAGACGTGCCTTCACCCAAGCTTTTCGCCGCGACAGATGATTCGAAGAAGCCCAGTAGAGCGATCAATACCGACGTGCCTAGCGCTGTATCAATATGTCTGACGTGTTTTGTTGCAAGCGGCCAATGGAAGGGTATGCCAGTACCCTCCCCAGCCTTGACATCGCCGAGGAGTTGCAGGCCTTGCTTGTTCCACTCGTACTTCCAGGCCAGTATAGCTGAGATCACCACCACCAGGAACCGGTCTGGAAAGTAAGCCACTGTAGGGTATCTCGGCTGCAACTTCTTTTTCAGCTGCCTGAAGACCATGATGATGGCAAATGCGCCAATTGATACAGCTGCGGTCAGCTTATGCGTTTTGTGAAAATTGCTGAAGATGAAGACCAGCTTGTCCCAACTGCTTGCATGAGAGATCTGATGTGCCCTGAGGCCCAGCTCGGGGATAGCTTGGTCGACAAAAATGACGAAGCCGATGGCGCTGATGAAGCCGCGAAGGAAAGGTCGACTCAAGACACTGTCGAGGAAGCCCAGGCGTGTCAAACCTGCCACGAGAATGACTGCCCCTGCAATGCTCGTCACCACTCCGGCTATCTGTGCATTCAGTACGTTGGCCTCGTCTTCGGAGCTGCCTCGTTCGATGCACTCCCTGACGACCTGTCCGACGAGTAGCGAACCTGCAGCTTCGGGACCGACGACCATCTGGGGACAGGTGCCAAGCAGGGCGTAGATGATAGGATTGAAAACAAAAGCATACAGGCCATTGACTGGTGGGATATGTGCCAGGTTGGCGGCATAAGACAAGGACATGGGGATGTAGAAGGAAGCCATGGTCAATGCAGCAATCAGATCTCCCTGGAACCAGGCCATGCGGTACTGGGTTACCCACCTCAGAAAGGGGAAGTAGTAGGTCAAGTACATCCATCTCTGGCTCTTGACGCCCTTTGCTAAGGCCAGCTGCTTGGTTGTGCTCCTGCTCTTGCCCCAGGTCAAAGTGTCGACGATTGAATCGCCGAGGAAGGCACGTGCAGCAGCACGGTAACCACCAGGCGGCCGACCTGGTTCAGGAGGCGTGCCGTTGAGAAGACTGCTGTTGGTATAGCTTCGGACCGAGCCTGCTCTTGGAGAGAAAGTGCCATGGTTGCAGTTTCGGAGACCGCAGACTCGGGGATCGTGGTAATTCTCCAGCAACCTGGTCCTCTCGTCTTGTTCCATTTCCGTCGGTTCTGCCACCAAGCCTTCGGCTACCGGGCTGTCACCGTGGACGGGACCAAAGAACTCTGCAGTGGTGGCTTCACCCATGCTTGGATCAAGCGCTGCAGGGGTCCGCTCACTGCTTCTTGAGCTATCACTGTCGGGGTACTGGTGTATGGGCGCATGTGTCTCTTCTGGAGACATGTTCGTCGCTTCTCGCAATCGGCTCGGCGTGGTCGGAACATGCTGAACTGAAGGGCCTCTCGAGTGCGTCGAGCGGGTAGGGGAGTGAGGAGGTGTGTCGGCTGGTGAGGACATGGTGAGCGCGTTCTAGGCAGGGTGGATTTGTGTTATTGCACTTCCATCTTGCACTGGTGTTGGCAATATCAGACTCGATCACCTGCATTGAGACCGAGGGATGATCATCTGTCCAAACCTAAACATTCTTTGCTTCCCGCTAAAATTATCGCATCCTACTAAGCTCTCGCTTCCGTCATCAAGCATTGACTTTCGGCCGATCCGAGTCGAAGCGGACATTACCTAATGGCCTGCGACTGGCAGCTTACCACTATGGATCGCCCGCAATTGTTGACATCTTCACAAGAATACCATCCTTGTGAGGAGTCGAGTAAGAGCATCCCGCAAACACTAGGGCCCGAAACGATAGACCATGGCAGATCCTGGCACAAGGGTGACCGCATCACAAGGCTACGATGTGTCCGTGCAGATGGCAGCTGCCTCCAAGCTGTCCTCGGCATGTATAGACAAAACCAGCGATGCTCGAGCAATGACAGGATCAGGAGTCGTTGCTCGTTGCTCTGTTGCCACTGGTCCAGTACCACCTTAGTTTTGAAAAAGCGAGTATGCTGTGCGGCTATCACTCGGACTGTTCTACACACTACATCAGATGGTGGTGATGTCGCGGGGAGGTGGAAGCATGGCAGGATTGTAATCTCTCTACATGGTGTTTCATGTGAATCATCTCCCGCCCCCCACTGCCAGTAAAGAGGAACGTGATGCATACGTATATTCAGCTGAGATGGTGCAGATAGAAGAGACCAGGCTGCACCTTCCGAGTTCCCCACCAGTCTCCTGGTTGAAGAACGTTGCTGCCTTTCTGCCTCAAGATCCTGAGTCTGGGCCACTTTAGGGGCAAGGGGATGCCCCAGCACGACGCGAGGCTGCCCAAGGCTCAGTAGTTGGCCCGCCAGATCAGCGACAATGTCATTGTTCGAGAGCATGTGCTGAAGGAAACGAATCTGTCCCTACCACCTCCCGCCCACCCTTCTCCTGCCTCAAGCTCGCAGCATAGTCTCGTCGTCTCATCAGAGCCAACATGTCTGCGTCCAAATCACAGTCGCAGAAGATATTTGAGAAACTCAAATCGAAGCAAGCCAACAAGGTAGGACGACGACATGACCAGACGCAGCGAGAAGGGACTGACAAAGGCAACAGGTATGCTTCGATTGTGGACAGAAGAACCCGACATGGTCGTCTGTACCCTTCGGCGTCTACTTGTGTCTCGACTGCTCCTCGAACCACCGAAACTTAGGTGTCCATATCTCCTTCGTTCGGTCCACCAATCTTGACGGTATGCGACACACCAAAACAACATCCTTACAGCAGCGAGAGACTGATTTGTCGCCTAGTCTGGCAATGGGCCCAGTTGAGAACCATGAAAGTTGGTGGCAACGAGTCGGCAACCAAGTTCTTCCAATCCAACGGAGGCAGTGCCGCCCTTGCGAGTAAGGACGCAAAGGTCAAATACACTTCGAATGCTGCCAACAAGTACAAGGAAGAGCTCAAGAAAAGAGCTGCGCGAGACGCTGAAGAGTAGGCTGCGCTACACTACAAAGGCAAAGACTTGTGCTTACATTCCTATAGGTTTCCTGATGAAGTCGTAATAACGGACGACGTGACTGGAACTCCAGGCATTTCTACCCCAGCGAACGAGAGCGCAGATGATGACTTCTTTTCCTCGTGGGACAAGCCAGCCATCAAGAGACCTAGTAATCCTCCTTCGAGAGTGGGCACCCCATCCGTCGTCGCAAGGACCGCTTCTCCCTTCCTATCCGCTGGCGGCACAAACGGAGCCGCTGCTCGACCGAAATCTCCACTCAATGCCACCGCAGCTGCCGAGATCATCGCAGAGCAATCTTTACCTGCCCCTACAGCCATACGTACAAACGCCGCTTCGGCAATCCGCAAGCCAGGTGTAGCTGGTCCAGCTGGCGCCAAGCGTACCAACATCTTGGGCGCGAAGAAAACCCAGAAACTGGGAGCCAAGAAGGTCGTGGAAGATATTGACTTTGAAGCCGCCGAAAAGGCTGCAAGAGAGGAGGCTGAGAGAATAGCCAAGTTGGGCTACGACCCAGAGGCCGAAAAGGCAGAAGAGGAAAAGAAGACCCGCTCGACCAGCTTAGCATCCGCCGCAAAGACAGAAATCAAAACCCCCACCCCCATTAGCCCGTCAGCAGCATCAAAAACACAGCAGCGCAACCCAGGTGAGGCTGAGAGACCCGCTGTAGCGAGGTTAGGTTTTGGTCAGATCGGCAAGCCTGCCGCTGCCGCCGCTGCCGCCGCTGCCGCACCGAGGAAGATGGGCTTTGGCGCCGTTGGTGCAGCAAAGGCTCCAGCACAAGAAGACGATGACGAACTATACGCACGCTCCAAATTCGGCACCCAGAAGGGCATCTCGTCAGACGAGTTCTTTGGCCGCGCTGCCTTCGATCCTTCAGCACAAGCTGAGGCTAAGACGCGTCTCTCAGGTTTCGAAGGTGCAACCTCCATTTCATCCAATGCTTACTTTGGCCGACCAGAGGACGACATACCCGAAGCTGGCACCGATGATCTCGAGTCAATGGCAAAGGACTTCGTTAGGAAGATGGGTATCAATGCGGGTGATGACCTCGAGAACATTATCAATGTTGCCGGCGAGGGCAGCAGGCGCCTAAGAGGGGCTGTTGCAAGGTACCTCAACTCGTAGAAACATCGGATGTGAGGTGTTCAAGATTTTAGCTGCGAAGTGGTCTCGAGGTAGGAGCCGGCCAATCGCATAACTGACTGGAAAGTGTCGGGGCAGGAGACGCTGCCAATAGGTGTGGCCAAGCAGCCTACGAAAGGCCTTCGCCAGTAGACGGAGACAACGGTATCCAAGCCTGAAGCATACATTGCATCCAACAGTCTCGCTAGGCAGCTACAGAAGTGCGGTGACCGCACAAGAGGAAGCCCCACTGGAACTTGACGCCTACCGGAGGGACCAGAAGAAAGAAAGGAATGCGATCTAGGAGCTTTGGAGACTTGAGACGTACGAGCTTCCAGACATGACAGGCAGCGCTGCAGGCTTGTTGGCGTTTCTTGGTGCACGAACAGGCTCAGAAGCTTCCGCAGACCATATAACATTTGGCTCGTCTCAACGAAAGCAAGGTCGGTGAAAGCAGCCTCGCTTCTGCCAGGTTACGTGCGCCGTCTTCAGAAGACAGGAGCACATGTTGACATTGTCGTGACTCAGGGCGCAGGAAAGCAATACACATTGGCACCACAGCCGGCGTTAATAATTCAAACTAGACGCGTCACGATAACACGCATCATTCTCACTTCTTCGATCTTTGAGACCACTCCCAAGAGCCACGTCCCCGTGACCGTATTACCCCCGCCTGAATCGCCGCACAGCTCCAGCTAGCTGCAGGCGTACTCTCGGCCCACGCGCATCGTGTCCTAACCTGAAAGCGTTTCTCCTGCGGCCCACGGTCTCAGAGCACCGCCAGTCGTACACGCGCCTTACTCCGACGTCATGCTAGTCGGCCGACACAATCATCTCAAGGCCTGTTCGCTCTCCAGTCCGTCCAAACAGGACACGAACGAAGCGCGCCTGCTGCACTGTGGGCTTCCTAGCACCCAGCCCGGCTGACCAAGGAAGCTGCGTGCGGTGGACAAGGCACGATCGTGCCCGGGCGTCGAGTGTCGAGCGTGTTTTGCCTTGTTTACGCTGTTACTCGGGCCTGGCGTGCCTTCCTTGACGGTGCCGGTCGTGTCTGTGGTTGTAGTGTGATGGCGGTCGTGGAGTCGGGACCCAGCCGCTGGCAAGAGGAGGGACGGCTATGTTGTGATTGCGTAGTGATTGAGTGTACGTCCAGTGGAGGAGGAGGAGGAGGAGGAGGAGGAGGAGGAG